>JAVJHY010109269.1:0-22951 GCA_035593235.1 Phascolosoma agassizii
ATTTGCTCGGAGATTGGTGGCGAAGGCCGAAATTTTCAATTTCTCCACAATATCGTGTTGTTCGACTTACCCGATAATCCCGATTTATTAGAGCAACGCATTGGTCGCCTGGATAGAATCGGACAGCAGCACGATATCAATATTCACGTGCCTACCGCGGCAGGTTCAATCGACGCACGTCTGAGCCACTGGTACCATCAAGCACTCAATTCATTTGAGCAGAGTTGCATAACCGGCCAACATATCAAGTCCGAGATGGATGAACAATTTTCCTCTTATCTGATTGGCGAACATCTCGATGAAGACAGGTTTATCAGCGAGTGCAAGCATCTGCACGAACAAAAAACCGGGCAACTCAACCTCGGTCGAAACCGGTTGCTCGAACTCAGTAGTTGCCGCCAAGACATTGCAGATCCGTTGATTAAGGAAATCAATAAAAACGAACAGGCGGGTGTCTTATCACGATACCTCGAACAGGCCTTTGATTGTTTTGGGGTTGATATTGAAGATCATTCGCTAGGCAGTTGGATCCTACGACCGGGTGCTCATTTAGAGGTCGATCAATTTCCTGAATTGCCTGAAGACGGCATCACCGTGACAACGAATCGCGAAACTGCGTTGGCGCGAGAAGACATGCATTTTCTGAGCTGGGAACACCCATTGGTGCGCGCGACAATCGACATGATTTTGAACGGAGAAAAAGGCCGGGTCAGCATCTGCTCGTTACACATGCCACAAATTCCCCCTCGCAGTATTTTGCTCGAAGCCATATTCGAGTCGAACTGCCCTGCACCCGCCGGATTAGACATTGGGCGCTACCTTCCTCGCAACGCATTACGTTTGCTGGTCAATCAGGAGGGGAAAAACTATGCACGACAACTACCACCTGACATCTATGAACCACTACTGGAAAAGATCGATCAGGAAGTCGCATGGCAGGTGATCGATCGGACCCGTGCGACATTGAAAGCACAGGTGCAACAAATCGAAGAAATAGCTTCGCAACAACTCCCCGTATTTCGTCATGCCGCCATCGCGTCGATGCACGATGAATTAGATGGCGAGTTACAGCGTCTGCTTGCCCTGAAAAAGCGCAACCCAACAATTCGCGATGAAGAAGTGCAAGCACTGAGGACTAAAATTTCCGATTTGGAAATGCGATTGCAAAGTAGCACCCTCAAGCTTTCCGCCCTGCGTGTCATGTATACGCATTAATCCATCGAAGTACATTGCGATAAAGTCCAATAACGGAAAACCTTTCGCTTCTACTCAATCAATTTGACCGCTACCATATAAACGCGAGCGCTTCAGCTTCCCTGTTCTCATTGTACTGATCGCGTTTGACTGGTTAGGTCATATAATCAGAGCGCCCGTATTGTGTTTCCAAGGGTTGCTGTCGCAGTCATAAAAATTCATTAATCGCATAGGATCAAGCTTGCTAAAATCTAGGCTGTGGGGATAGGGATGCTCAAAGGCCTTTTTATCTGAACCGAAATATCCTCAACACCTCGTTAACAGATCAATCCTCGGATTTCGCTGACCGACGGGCCAGCGTTCATCGTGCGAATGTGGTCCGCCCGGCCCATGTTTCTCGGAACGGGCCGGCCTGAGGTCTTCTTGTGGGTGGGAGCTGGGGAATTGGGAAAAGGGGGGCTGTCGGCTCCAGGGACTGAATCGGAAGCCGGTGGGGAGATGAGTCCGTGTGTAGGAAATCGTCGAGGCGGGACGAGTGCGGATCAGCGTTGCAGTAATTCCAGCGGTAGGATGACGAAATGGGTGGTGCATCGCGGTCGGGGGCAGTCGGAACACGACTTCGCCGTCTCTGGTGCGGCGGAGCCGTTTGTGCCCCAGAGTCGGATGTGTGCTGTAGGGCACAGCCGTTCGAGTTTCTACCGCTGTTGAGGGGCACACTGCGGTCGGCATGCAAGCTAATCCCCTGGTACTGATACAGTCCTGTGGGAGTGGAGCCTGTTGGCTGGCCCGGCGCAACACAGGGTCTTTCCATATCAACTCAGCTTGCTATAGATGGAGATGGTCCTATGTCCCAGCGCTCTCTCTTGTCATTGTCATTCTTAATATATATCCCTCAAGAGTTGTTGCCTGCGGAATATCACATTGGAGTGACAAACTTTTTTCGTATCCAATGGCAAAGCCGGAAAAATCCTCTAGCAGCAGGATGCGGCGACCATAAATATCAGTGGCTATAACCAAGTTTGGTGAAGATGTCTTAATCCCTTGTTCATCAAAACTTTCAAGTTTGCAGTTTGGCAAAAAGGTGCCAGAAAAAAAGACCTCTCCTCTTACTATTTTTCTTTGGTGTTCATAACTATCATCGACTACTTGAGTAATCGGACAATGGATTGAATGCGGTATCTCGCTAACTTGATCAATATTTATTATCCCGCGCTCGCTCCGCTTAAGAAATGGAGCACTTTCTTTCGTTGAAGAGGCACATTCGATTCCGCTTCCTTGCACCGATCCTTGCTTGAGTCGTGTATTATCCCGGTCACCCTCGGAAGTCTGACACGAGGCCATTTGTTGGCAGACCCACACGTCGTACCCTATTATCGTCGGTGGGTTAGAAACCCTTCCAGGTCCAAGGTCACAGATGAAAAATAGCATCATTGCCTGACGTGTTTTTCTTGTTTCTAGACCGCTTAGATCCCACGTTCCTTCGCTCCTAAAGCCTCCATCCACTAAATCAAGAAATCCGCCTCCAGTAGGATTTGGTGAAAAATGACGGTACGGACCGAAGGCCAAGTTGCCAAAATAGTCTCGAGCTACGGCGCGACACCGGACTCGGTCCGATTCCATGATCCCCTTGAAAAATATTCTGGCTTTTCGCGCAGCCGCCCAGTAAACATGGGTATCGATGCGAGAAATTTTTTCCTTCGTGTCTCTGCGATCACCGTCTTTATCAATACGCCAGCCAACAATACTTCTACTTCCTTGAGAGGCTGCCGTGATGGGGCATTCGACTCTAACTCTCGTGGGCCGAGTATTTTCAAACACCCCAGGATAACCGTAGTTACTAGAGCTGTTTTGAGGCACACATTGTCCTCCAGAGTGTTTCAAGACCCATGCATTATGGCTGGCAAAAGATTCACCGCCTAACAACAATACCGAGATGCTGAGAAAGAACCAGATGGTTTTCACAAGATGGGTCCCCCACTTAAGAAAATGAATAATAGTAAATTGTAGAAAATAGGAGAAATATCGTTCTACAAGAATCCTGTCATCCTCCCCTTAGTCCGTCACTTTGAGTGTTCTCGACTACGGCGATTATTCGAGAAACGCTTTCCGAGAAGGGGATATCACACATCACTCCCCAATTCACTGTATACCACTCGAAGGCTGTTGCCCCTAAGGGGGGGACGATTTCCATTTGCGTTCTTCCAGGAGCCCATGGAGTTTTCCAAAAACTAGTATTAATAGTTCTCGAAAGATAATCTTTGGCAAAGAGTCTGCACCTTAGGTTACCAGAGGGACTATCAACAGCAATGAGCACACGACGGATCAAAACAACCTTCCTATCACCCGCGAAAGTGCTATAGGCATGTAGGTTTCTTCGATTCAGTGGACAAAAGATCTGAACGTTGTCCCTTGACCAAAAATTCTGGATTTTCCCCTGCAACCGGAGAATCGTTTCCTCAGCAGGCCCATCTTTAGCACGGCAGGTTGAACCATTAACGATAAGAATGTTTAAAGGATCAATGTATGTTGCTCTTGTGTGTTCCCAGCCTTGGGTATTCGCTTGCATCGGAATAAGGACTACAACAAATGTAATGGTCAAGGTCGTTTTCCAGTTCATTTCCTCTCTCCTCTTTTCATATTATTTGCCCATTAGAAAGCAGGAGATTCTGCTTGAGGTCACTGACTTATCTCTTGCTCCTATTTCTTCTTGGTCGACGGTTGAGTCACTGCTTGATCAGTCTTTGGCGAGTAAAATATCCAGGTGATTTCTTTGCCACCATCTAGTGTGGGGATTGGGGCGCTTCTAAACATGCTTCCTTCCCAATCGAAGGACTCTTGGGACTTGGTAACATCATGAACCATTGAGGCCTTCGATGTTGAAGGGTGCGAGCGAGAAACGATCACACAGCCATCGGCATAACATTTCCAGGGGCTTCCTTCATCTTTCTCTTGTCTTGTCTTGAACGTTCCAGTTATTAGATAGCCCCATAAGATGCTGCTGAAGATTTTGTTGGTCAGGTCCCGATATCTTCAGGTCATGTAGTCGGCGATCTATCTCGGCTCGGATTAATTCCATTTTGGGTTGGACAGGTAATTGATCTAGAAGTTGAATTTGAGGAAATGGTTTCTGAATATCAGAAACTCCTACACAGGCCGTAAAGCTAAAAGGCACAATAGAGAAAAGTACAAGCAATCGGAATATTACTTCTGGTGGCATAGAAAACGTCCTTTCCTACCGGGAATGTAATTCGAGCATTTCCTTTTAGAATAGGGGTCAAGTTGCGTGCTTTATGAGATATAGGTCTTGATCCACTGAATCGCCTTCGCGAAGTTCGCGCTTTTTTTGTTTCGCTTCCGGGAATAGGAATTATAAAGGGCCTTTTTGAGTAGATGGTAAAGTATCAAAGAACCCGTGAATATTTTGAGTGATGGATGAATGTGCTTTGAGGCAGTATTGGGAGTTCATGGGGGGGACTCCTCTCGCTGGACTATGGCCTTGGTATTGGATTCATTTCAGGCCACTTGGCCTCGGTTGTATATTTTTTTCTGTCCGTGTATTGCTCGTAATCGTCTTGGCTGTTCTGTATTAATCCTTAAAGGAGCAAGACCCATGCCTTAGAGTTTTTAAGAAGAAAAAGGCTGGAAAATGTCAAATAAGCTGGGGGGTTGTCCCATCAATGCGCTACTGGCTGAGTTGGGTGTCTGAACAAGGATGGGAGAAAATTGTTATCTAAACAGATATAACTTTGTATCCCTTTAGATACAAGAGCTGTGGAGAATAATTAAGGTCCTATTGGATTCTGGGGTGCGGTTCCTTCGGAGGTGTTACTGGGGTCATCAGTGGCTTAGTGTATGGATAATAGATAATGGAGAGGAATAGGAATTTCTAAAATGTTTCTTGAGTAGACGGTAAAATACGAAAAAAACCGTTGAGAGATCAATCCGCAGATTTCACCGTGTGAAATGGGGGCGTTCATCTTGCGAGGAGGATATGATTGGCTCATTTTCCAGGCTTGGGCCAGGCCTTGCATCCCATGGGGTTGTTGCGGGCTGGGGAACTGGGCAAAGAGGATCTGTCGGCTCCAGGAATAGAACCGACATCCGGTGGGGAGATGAGGCCGTATGTAGAAAATCGTCGAGGCGGGCCGAGTCGGGGCTCGGAGTGCTCGAGGGTGGCTCTCCCTGGTAGCTCAGAATATTGCCGATCACTAAAACGATTAAGAAGAAACCACGCTCGCTAGCCCCTAGCGAACACGAGCCCCATTTTATTCTGGAGCAGTAGAAGGTGGAGGGGACGGAGTAATAATTGGTAAAATTTTGGAAGAAGCTTTTGGCGCACGTTGATAGATTGGTATGGCCTCAGACATCCAATCCTTAAGATCAGCGATTCGTGTATCATGCGCGGGATGGGTAGACATAAACTCTGGGGGAGCTCCCTCAGATGCAACCGCCATGCGTTCCCAAATATGGATGGCCTCTCGTGGGTCATAACCAGCATCAGCAGCCAGAAGAACACCCACATAATCAGCTTCTGATTCATGTTTTCGACTGAAAGGCAAAAGCACTAACCCTTGAGTTCCAGCACCTAACGCTGCCATGGCTAGCTGATTGAGCGCGGGGTCAACGCCGAGAATAGCCATTCCAATGTTGCTCACAGTCAATCCCGCTTGAGCCATCGTGCCATGGCTCATTCGCTCCCCTCCATGTTGAGCGAGAGCATGAATCACTTCATGTCCCATAATGGCTGCTAACCCAGCTTCATCTTTGGCCATTGGGAAAATTCCTGTGTAGACGGCTATCTTACCTCCAGGCATAGCCCACGCATTTTTGGTGTTATCATCTTTGATGACAGTCACTTCCCACTGAAAAGCATTCGCGGCTTCAGCATATTTTGATCGCTTGGCCGCTTCAATAATACGTTTGGCCACTCGTTGTACGGGATCGATTTCACGGGGATCTTTAGAAACGACCACTTTGGGGTCTTTGAGAACTTCACCATATTGCGCAGCCCCCATCTGATTCATTTGGTCAGCTGACACCATCAGAAGTTGAGAACGTCCCGTGTAGGGATTCGTTTCACATCCAGTTAATATTCCCATAGCCAACAGAACCCACATCATTGGCCATGGGAATACACGCTTCAAGAATACATGTGTCATAATTCGCCTCATAATAATAAAAGAATGAATGAATACCCACGAGGGGAATGGGGCGTGTTTTTTTGCTCCTTTTGGAGGATGGGAATAGGAATGATAAAAGGCCTTTTGCCTAGACAGGAACGTACCAAAGACCTCGTTCACGGAGCAATCCCCAGACTTCGCTGCCCGACAGGCGAGTGTCCATCTTGTGAGTGGGGTCCGATGGCCCATTTTTCTCGGGTCGGGTCGGCAGGTCGCTTCCTTGTTGGGTTGGGGACTTCGGCAAAGGGGATCTGTCGACTCCAAGAACTGAACCGGAAGCCGGTGGGGAGATTAACCAGAAAAAGGCAATAACTCAGGCCGGACTCTAGTAAAAGAGCACGCTGGGTGCAGAGTTGGTAATTCTCCAGGGACAGTTTTACCGCAAAGCACCTGATAAAATTACTTTTAATCAGATAATAGAGCTTTATGTTTACCGAAACCTCTGTTTTAATGATGATAGAGAATGGTTTAGTGCAACATTAGCTTGTCCGATAAGAATACTGTCGCTTTATTAATGTCGTCACCCTAACCTGAATATGCTGGATTGAGAGAATGGAGCCCGGGATGGATAAACAGTTAATTTTTCAACTTGGAACGAATAACTGGCAACGAGAAGGTGAATTTGCGCCGGGCTCTGGCATTCTCCATGAAGCCCATCATGCGGCGTATAACCGAATGCCTCATACGCGTTGCTATTCTGTGTATCCGTCGACCGCTCAGTCGTCCAATGATCCTCTTGTCTCCGTGTTGAAACTGACACATGAAATTCCCATTTGTGAGTCGATTTCTCCTGTCAGTTCCTATCGGTTTCATTCAATGTCGGATGACGAGTTTACTCAGTATCGTGATCACTTACTAGAATTCGTGGAGCGTTGTATTGAGAATGCAGAGATGGCGGAAGGAGTGCCTGTGTCACTTGCCATCGCACATCATTCTTTTCTCAATCCTCTGATATTAGGCAGAATTAATGAGCGGCGTCTGAGGAATGGGAAACCCCGTTTTAAATTATTATGTTTTGTCCATGGGACGGCATTGAAAATGTTTGCACATGAAAAAGAGGGGGTTGATCCAGATTATCCCTCACGATTTCTTCCCATGATGGAGCGAGAAGGCGTATTTTCTAGGACATCAAAAGTTGATGCCTGTGCGGCCATATCTCGTGAACAGCTGGAAAAGTTTGCCGCGGTGTTTGCTGACTTTCCATCGGAACGGATGATTCTGTCCCCGAATGGGTATGATGCCAATGTGTTTCAATCCAATTCGGCACTATTCGAAAGTCGGTCATCCCTTTTAGCAAGTACGTGTTTGGCACCAAGTCCTGTCATCCATACTCCCAAGAAGATTGATACGCAACCAGACAAAGTGATTGTATTTTGTGGAAAGTTTGCAGATTGGAAACGATTGGATAGTCTGTTACATGCTGCTAGTCAATACGAAAAGGAAGCCAATGTCGCAACACTTATCATTGGTTCTGGCCCGGAGGATGCGATTGCCCATTATCATCGATTGGCGTATGAGACCTTGAAGTTGGGGAATACATATTTTCTGGGTCCGTTGCCGCACGCAGCGATTGCGAACTATAACGCCTTGGCAGATCTGGGAGTGTACCCGTCTCGCAATGAACCATTCGGACTCGTGTTTATCGAATGTATGGCCTGTGGCACACCTGTCATCGGTGTGAATTCTGGTGGGCCTCGTGATTTTGTTACGAATGACGTTGGAGGCCTTGTGCCCGAATGCGAAGGTGATGATCTCGCGAAGGCATTGCTCTCAATAATCAAGAAGGCCTTCGCAGAAGACTGGAAAAGGACCAAGGGCCCCGTCGCCGCGAACTATGTCCAAGAGAATTTCAGCGTCGATGGACAGTGCCAAAATTTGCTGGAGGCCATGTCCTTACAGAAGCCAAGCCTCATCCCAACGATGACTTCAAAATAAAGAATACAACGTTCGAGCACCTACTAAGGCCCACAGCCTAACCAACCTAGCTCTCCTATCGGCAGGTCCCACTCCAGCTTTTACTCCTTACTCCACAACTAAATTCACTGCCCGAGCAGCTGAAACGCAGATTCAGCTAAGAAGTGAAATTTCTACAGGGGCTCCATTCGGGTACGATGATACGGCCCCCCATTCATTTCACTTACGATCGAATAAAGACAGATGAGGGGCACTTTTCGCAACTGAGTGAGGATGCGCAACTGTTGCTTCAGGAGCAAATTCTCAGCCAGCACTGGCTTCATGCCGTCATGTTTAAAGAATGTGTTGATGGGGGAAACTCTGGCTACTCTTGCGTGCCGAATGCAGACTTGATGTAAGGAGTCAGGAAATAGGCGCCAATAGATAGGCCCATTCCCAGTGCGGCTCCAAGAAGACCACTGATGTAGACTCCAAATAGGGGGAACAGAAACACCACAAGAACCATAAGGAGGGCGATATTTTTGTGCCCCTCATAAAAAGCCTGACGTTGCTTACTCTTGAGTGAGTCGCTCAACGTCAAGTCAGAAGGTAAGCTCATGGCCGTACAGTCCTAGCAAGAGATGAATGAATAGGTAGTGATTGAGGGTTCCTGTGAGCAGTACGTTTGTCCTGTGTGCGTGCGCACGCACGATCATCGATGGTGATTCGGTCTTGTGGGCGGTGATGATCTCATGCGTACCTGTCATGCATGTATCTCGTCCTGGAGACATGCTCTTCCTCAAGTGTTTTACATTTCTTCTCCGCCTTCAAGGCAAGCCGTACATTCATCCATTTTAGGATCGCCATGTTTGCTACAATAATGACGTGAGCATTGCGCGCAGGTCATGAAACTCATCTTGACCCATCCGTCTTCTCCGCAGACATAGCAATTCTTTTCTCGTTTCGCTTTTGGCATCTTGTTCTCCTCTAGTATCGTTTTGTCAGTGACTGTTAGGCCGTCGCCCTATGATGCACCTCTCTTGATTCCAGAGTCCGCGTTTTGCCGTTCCGATGAAGGATGGGATCCTAGGCGAAAAGTTCAGTCGTCGAGGCAGATACTTTGAACCGATGCGAGAGTGGGCGTTCATAGGGGACAGGGACGGGAGCGTACAATAGGGACCAATGTTCTGGCAAATGGGGTTGAGCGCACGTAGGTGGAATGTGGGTATCTGTGCGGTACAAAATTTGAGGTGATATTCCTAGGTAAAATGAACTTATAGAAAGTGATTGCCAAGTTGCCTGCTTTTTGGGTATCTGTATGTCTTAAAGATGTCATGAGGGCTTGGTCGTCCAGGCCAAATAGTGAATGGATCGTGATTTCACCAAGGAGGGAAAGCAGCATGGCATGTGTCCGATGTAGCGGACTGATTGTAAAAGAGTCAGTCTATGACAGGGAAGGAAGCAGTCAGGTTATCCTCATGGATCGCTGCCTCCAATGTGGCCATATTGAAGATCCCGTCAGCGCGCGCAATCGCGCACAAGTGAGCCAATCATCTACAAAGAAAGGTAAGGTCCGTCGCGACCCCGAGCATCCGTATCCTCCGATTCAGCTGGCTAAAGGATAGGATGCAGCTTCGTCGGCATCAACGGGAATTAGAGAACATTTGCCAAGAAATACTGGATGGACGAGGTCTGACTGACATCGTCTGTGCCGTCACCCCCGGCGGGGGGAAGAGCTTATTGCCACAAATTCTTGCGGCACGCTTGATTCCCAAAATTGCAGATGCCCTGTGTTGGATCGTTCCCCGCAGTGTTTTGCAAGATCAGGGCGCTCGCGGCTTCCAAAATCCGAGTCATCGAACGCTGGTTGGCCATCGACTAGAGGCCATGATGTCCACCAATCAAGCCCATCCCACCAGGGGCTGTGCTGCCTACGTCACCACCTATCAAGCCTTAGCCGCTGACACTCGCAAGATCAACGCAAAAGAATTTCGACGAAAACGGTATCTGCTTGTTCTGGATGAGCCGCATCATCTCGAAGAAGCCGGCATCTGGCACGAGGCCATTCAACCGCTCTACGATCGGGCTGTGGTGCGGGTATTGATGAGTGGGACATTCGAGCGCGGGGATTCCACGCCTATCGCATTCCTGCCATATGTAGGCTCTGCACGTGGGGATCGCATTGATTGGGACACCACGGAGTCCCGAGCTGTGATTCGCTACACGTTAGCTGATGCGTTGAATGAACAGGCTTGCATTGATCTCAGGGTTCATTATGCGAACTGCCAAGCGACATGGTTGGACGCTGAGGGAGTTGAGCATCATGTTGAAAGTTTGGCGGAAGCTGGCAAGCAAACGGCGGCGGCGCTTCTCACTGCACTAAAAACTGAAGCAGCACTTGAGCTTTTGAGCGCTGGCGTGAAGGATTGGCAAATACACCGTGCCACCCATCCCCGATCGAAGTTGTTAATTATCGCCGCCAATATAGAACAAGCGCAGAAGTATACGGCCTGGCTTCAGTCACGCGGTGTGCCTGGTCAAATTGCCACGAGTGAAGATTCCACAGCAGCGCATCATGCGATCAAAGCATTTAAGCGACAGGGGAGTGGGGCGGTGGATTGTTTGATTACGGTGGCCATGGCGTATGAGGGACTGGATGTCCCAGCGATTACCCATCTCATTTGTTTAACGCATATACGGACGAAGCCATGGATTGAGCAAGTTGTACATCGAGCGACACGCATGGATCCGCTGGCGGGACCCTACAATGACCAACGCGCCTATATTTATGCGCCGGACGATCGGCCTTTCAGGGAATGCTTGGATTTCATCTTGGCGCAACGCAATACGGCGCTTGTTGGTGCGACGTCATCAATGTCGGCACTCGGTGATGAGGCGTTCCCAAACACCCAGGGGTTATTTCCGATGACGGATCGTGCGGAATCGAGTATCCAACCCTTGCGATCCGGCGTTCTTGGGATGAGCAATCAAGCCTTGTGGGCAAATCTTGCTGTGCCGGCCCAATCGGAAATCCATCAGGAAACGCCAAAAGAACGACTCGACCGGTTGCGAAAACAAATCGAAAAACATGTTCGCACGCACGAACAATCTCGAAAACTTGCCCATGGGACAGTAAACCGGGCAGTCTATTCACAGTTTCGAAAATCTCGCACGGCCATGACCGAACCTGAACTTCATAAAGTCATCAAGTGGGTGAATAAAGCCTATCCCCTTTAATCGCTATCAACCTCTCGTCTCGTCAATCATATTCTCCTACGACGACTCCATCAATAACCCAGCATGTCCCAAGCCCTAAGTCAGAACCCCCACTATCAGGGCCACGCGTTCTGGTCGTACGGATTTCGCCCCTTCTTTTTTTGTGCAGCCTTGTTTGCTGGTATGGCGATTCCAGTATGGGTATTTATGCTAACGGGGTCATATGATGTGGGCGGGTCTTTTCCGCTAAGAATTTGGCATGTGCATGAAATGGTCTTTGGATTTCTGCCTTGTGTCATCACCGGATTTCTCCTGACAGCGATACCCAACTGGACCGAGTCTTCCCCGATGAAAGGGAAGTCTTTGATCCTGCTTCTCACCTTGTGGTTGGGTGGCCGATTGTCCATTTCTTTTTCTTGGTTTTCTCCGCTGGTCTCGGCCCTGGTGGATGGTGCCTTTCTGGTTGTGGTGGCTGGGATCGTATGGCAAAAAATTGTGACAGCCAATGCGTGGGATCGATTGCCGATGGCCTTATTGATAAGTCTGTATGCATACGCCAACCTACTCTTTCATTGGCTGTGGGGGAGTCATCAAGTTGCGGATGTCGCGATGCGGATGGGTCTGACAATTATCATGTTGTTGCTGGCTTTAATTGGAGGGAAAATCATTCCAAGCTTTACTGAAGATTTTTTGACCGAAAAAGCTATTCCAAAACAGCCCGCCTCGTTTTCTCCGTTTGATGGTTTCTCGATCATGCTGCTGGCTGTCACTGGAGTGGCTTGGATGATTGCTCCTGAGGCAAGGGGAGTGGGGTATGCGTTCGTGATTGCAGGACTACTCCATCTTTTTCGCCTGAGCCGTTGGTATGGTTGGCTCACCAGGAGTGAGCCATTAGTCTTGATTCTGCATGTCGGATATGGTTGGCTGGCCCTGTCGTTTCTGATTCTGGGAGCATCAATTCTTGGCATCGGAGTACAGCCAGAAGATGCCCTTCATGCCCTCACGACTGGTGCGGTAGGTGTCATGACCTTGGCAGTCATGACTCGGGCAAGCCTGGGTCATACCGGACGAGTCAAACATGCGGGGCTTCTCACCGTCATCATCTATCTTCTGGTGAATCTAGGAGCCGCGCTACGAGTTTTCGGCCCAAGCCTAGATTTGGCGAGTGATGGGAGTCTTGTTTTAGCTGCAGGATGTTGGAGTGGAGCCTATCTGTTGTTTGCTATTGGCTATGGGCACATTCTTTTTGGAAAGGATGTAGTAGAAGAGTGATCGCACCAATACTTGGGTCTGTCGCGAAAAAAAATAAGACAATTTTCAAGTAGAGGATATTTTCACCATGTCTATTCAATGGTTCCCTGGTCACATGAATACCGCGCGCAGAGAAGCGGAGAAAAAAATGGAAGCAATTGACGTCGTCATTGAGTTGTTGGATGCGCGCATGCCGGAAGCCAGTGGCAATCCGATGATCACGGAATTGCGTCTACATCGCCAACGCCCCTGTCTTAAAGTGCTCAACAAAGCCGATCTTGCCGATCCTAGGGTCACCAAAGACTGGCTCAATGTCTATAACCAGGTGGACGGAGTTAATGCGGTGGCTCTCTCCTGCAATCAGCCTGACCAGGCCGCGAAGGTACCTAACCTCTGTCTGCCTCTGGCTCCGCATAGGAATAGCAGCACAAAGCCCTTACGCATGCTCATCATGGGCATTCCCAACGTTGGCAAATCTACATTTATGAATATGCTGCTCAAACGTCGCCTCGCTAAGGTGGGCAATGAACCTGCCGTCACGAGAATGCAACAGCGCCATACCCTGAATGACAGGATGACGCTCATTGATTCACCTGGTCTATTGTGGCCAAAAATTGAAGACCCGATCGTGGGCTTCAAGCTAGCTACGATTTATGCGGTGACAGCCAAGGTGATCGTCGAGGAAGAAATCGCCGAGTTTTTAGCTGGCATTCTCCTGGCGCGTTACCCGGAACTGCTCGTGAAGCGGTACGGGTGCGTAAGAGATGACCTGGACAGTGCTGGCGTGCTTGAAGCCATCGCGAAAAAACGCGGGTGTCTTACGAAAGGAAAGGGTGGGGGCTTGGACAGAGAAAAAGCAGCAAAAATTCTACTCCATGAATACCGCAACGGCACCTTAGGACGTGCCAGTCTAGAGAGACCTTCAACGGACGAGGCCCTTGCTTAGCCTATCCGTGCTACCGTTAGCTCGACAAACTTCAACTTGTGGCGCGCGCTTTGTGAGAAATGAGGACGGTAAGGCGGCCTTATCTAGAAGGAATTGGTGTGTCAGAGGGCGGGTGTGCAACGCGGTGTGTCGGGACAGGCGTAGGGAGGGGTACTGTTCCAGCGTGGTATTAACGGAGGGATACCTAAGGTGCATGCAGCCTCCATGGCCGGTTCAACATGGTCCACTAGGACGAAGTCTATTCCGCGGTCAAATAAGTCTCCGAGTTCTGGTTTTAATTCGCCCTTGTCTTCTTCCCTGAGCCATGAGTAATTGACTCTTACTCCTGCCTTATCCAAGGCTTCCATCGTGTTCTGGTTTGGTTTACCCCGCAGAAAAGGCAGATAGGGTATTTTGACGAGTTGGATAAACTCGGCACAGGTCTTGATCGTGGCGTCAATGTACTGGCAACGGAGGAGTTCGCGAGTCATATTCGCAATCCAGCTTTCTCGCCCATTCTTCTCGGCAACTTGGCGTATGGTGGGTGCCGCCTTATCGCGCACAGCAAAGATCACTTGGTCAAAGCGATTGGCCTTGGCGACGGTCTCAGCAACCAGTTTGGCTACACGAGGGTCATTATTCTTAATATCAACATTGACCCAAATATTTAGTGGCATGACGGCAAGTGCTTCTTTGAAAGTGGGGATGCGTTCGGATTCTTCCTCTCCCTTACACGGCTTAAGCTTCAAGCTCTGTACCTCCGCAAGAGTCGATTCGGAGATGTGCAACGACTGGTCCTTGCCCGTCACGTGATCATCGTGTGCGACGACGATCATATCGTCGGATGTGGCGCGCACATCAAGTTCGATTTGGTGGACACCTCGGCAGATAGCTCGTTGAAACGCACCGATCGTATTCACCGGGCATCCCAACAGGCCACCTCGGTGAGCGGAAATGCCGCGCACTGGCAGGTCAGTTTTCGGAGTATGCGACAGTTCGCAGGCTACTGGCTGGGAAGCACATCCAAGCCAGAGCGTCAGACTTGCAATCGCCATTCCGAGCAATCGCCATGAGGCTTGCTGCGATCTTGTGCTGATAAAGTTGAATTCAATAGTGGACATTTCCGGAAGTCGGTTATGCTTTTATGACCCGGGAAAATAGATCGTGTTTACTCGACGAGCAAACCTCGCCTGCGACATTCAGACTAAGCGAAAGACTAGAGAGGGAATTCTAGGAGTTTTGCTAAAAAACTCTAGCTTTCCATCATCTCCAATCGCGTATCGAACTCATGGCCGCACGACACGCATCGGATACAGTCAGATTCGACAATCGGTTCGTCATCTCGGATGCCCATACCGCCACAATCTGGGCATCGTGCTAAGTGCAGTACCTCATCTTGGAGGTTTTCAAAACGAGTGCCCCGTAAACAAAAAATTGGTTGGTCATCAAGCAACCAAGGCTGGTAGGCTTTATTCACGACTGGGAGGACAAGGTAATGATGGGTGACATAATCCTGGATCGCCTCATGGGTGCAGAGTCCATTCTTGATGAGCACTCCAGTTTTCGCATCGTAGATGCCGTCATTCTTCACCACCGCTTTCGTTGGTCCCATGAGATACCTCCTTGTGACAGGATGAATCTGTTTGTCAATGGATGTGTTCAGATAAGTATGCCATAACGACCTATCCTAAAGAACAAGGTGAGAAAGAGGGACATAAGGAGACGTTATCGCAAATGGTCAAGGACTAGAATTTTCTTATTGAGTGTTCTTACCCGAAAAGACCGTGTGTCTATTTTTCTTAGCGTGTGAATCATTTTTGTCGGAGGAACCGGGGGCGATCTCGCAGGGCAATCATGCGGATGAGATCGCGTACCGAAAGAATCCCCACGATTGTCCGATTTTCGGTGACGGGCAAGTGGCGAATCCATTTTTCGGCCATAAGGTCACTGGCATCATGGATCGTCCGATTAATGTCAATGTCGATGAGTGGGTGGTTCATCACCGTCTTGACTGTGAGGGTACTGGCGTCTTTCTCCTCGCTCAGTACCTTTTGTACAAGGTCACGTTCGGTCAAAATGCCTTTGAGCTCCCCATCTTGTTGCACCAAGAGGGCGCCGACTTTCTTGATGGCCATTTGTTGTGCCGCCTGTCGGACAGAGAGGTCACTGTCGATGGTTTCAATAGACCGTTGCATCAAGACGCTCAGTGGGCGAAACACATTATCTAATTCTCGAATGGGGCCGGACTCGGCGTACACAAAATAACGAACCAGATCACGAATAGAAATCAACCCAACTATTTCTTCACCGTCTGCAACGCAAAGGTGACGAACACCATGTTGTTCCATTGCATGGCTTGCGTCAAGCATGGGCCTATGGCTGGCAATGGTCTGTAGAGGGCTCGACATGATTTGAGCCATCGGCGTCGTTGAATCGGAAGAGTCGGTAGCCATTACTTTGCGAACTAAGTCCGTCTCCGAAACCAATCCCATGATAGGTTGCTGATCGGCATGTGGCCCTTCTCCCTGCACGACCAAGCATCCGATGCGCTTGTCCGCCATCCGGCCAGCTGCCTCTAGGGCGGTGGTCGTTTCGCTAACCAGCTCAAGATCCCGCTGCATAAATTCTTCAATGGAGGTTGGGGAGAGTTCATTCATTCTAATCACCTATAGAGTATAAAAATGGGGGTCATTGGTCTTGATGCGGCCATTCAGGAAAATTCATAGAACTTGATGGTATCGTGGCCTGGCCCGTGAAAGGTAAAGCTGCTTAATTTTGGATAGAGGAAAACAGGATGGAATCATAACAAAAGTATAAGATATTTTACATCCTGTTAATTTTCCAGCATAGGTTGTGGAGCTCCACCCATCAAGGTCATAACTAAGGCGAGGATCACGCCCTGCACAATCCATCCAATTAAACATACGCCAACCGCGCGATAGGTGCTGTGATAATCCAAAGCTTGGCGCACTGCTATGATCATGGCGATGAGCATCCACACTCCAGCTAGGAGATTCACAATCGTGCCTAAGCCGGGAATAATGCCAAAAATTCGAATCACGCCAGGAGCACTGGAAAAACCGATCGTTCGAAGCAATTCCCATGATCAGCTTGGGTTTGAGGTTCGGGTAATAGTTTTGTGCCGATGATGTAAGTCAAAAAGGCCCACACGTATCAGCCAATCAGGGATTCAACCGTGCCAATCACGAGTCCAGTCAAACCCGCTGTTTGCATAAATCCAATTCCGCCGGCCAGGCTTGAAAGCGCAACGACGCCTACCGCTTGAGTCATGGCATTCTTATCGGCTTCCACTTCTTCGTACACGTTGACGTCGAGCTTGGCCGCTCGAATCATCCGATCAACAAATGGAGTCATAAGGGTCACCTTTCGTTTGCAAGGGATTTCTCGTTTAAAAAATTAAAAAGATTGTGCCCGAGTAGAACAAAAGAAGCAATTGCGTCGAATTGTTAGAGAAGAATCGATCAGAGTTATCAAGGATAGATCCGGCCAGAAATCATGTTGATGACTTTAAGCACCTACTTAGCAGGATGCCGCAAAGGGATTCGCAAGGAGAGGTGGTGTTTGACCAAAAGCACGCCAGGTATCTTCTCGGGCTTGTAGGGCACCTTGCAGTAATTGTTGAGTGTTGGTTGTAATCGTGGAAAACATTTCAGGACCTCTTTGTGGGGAGATGACCACGACCCTCGTGGTACATCCGGAGATCTGAGGATTCCCACCCGAGAGGCTAGCCTTGGTGGTGTTATAGGCAACATCTTCGCCGAAAAACGCTTGCCGGAGGGCTGGGCTGAAGTGGCGAGTAGCCGGCCATGTCAGGGATTGCAGCCAAGTGTTCGTCGAGTTGATGCGGTGTGAGTGCGGCATGGTCAAAATCACTACGACATAGCGGCACCCAAATTCCACGACCCGACGTACCGGTATTCGAGTGCCGATGGATCCATCCACATAACGCCCTTCCCCAACCTTCACGGATTTATTATAGAGAAGAGGAATCGCCGCGGTTGCACGAAAGGCTTCCCAGATATCAATGTCTGGCGTGCGGTTGGTCACGTAGTGGGTTTGTGCATGAGAAGACTCGGTCAGTGAAATATGAAGCGTCGTGTGTCCGGAGAGCAGTTTGTGGAGATGGAGTGGACGGGCCTTCTTCCCAATGTGATCTACTAAATAATCAATATCCACAATTTTTTTTATACGAAAAGGATTCACAAAACTTTTTTTCGACAAATAGTGAATATAAGTTTCCACCCCATAGCTCGCTTGGCCAGTAAGAAAGTACGCCCCATTCAGCGCACCGGCCGATGATCCAGCCAGATGATCAAAGCATTGGTTGAACCCCATTTCCTCAAGCGCCGCCAGCGCACCCATGGAATACACCCCGCGCATGCCGCCGCCCTGGACAACAAGGCCGATGGTATCAGTGCTTCCAAGCCCACGTCGTTTATTATCTAGAACATGCCAAGCTTCATGTGCGGTTTGGGCATGCGTATCAGAAAATTTGGTCATCATGGTTGCAGGTTGTCATCCTGAGCTAACCTGAATGAGCTAAAGTCGCCAAGGCAGCGCTCTGGCGAGAGAAGACGATTGTAATGATAAGACTCCAGAAAACTTCAGGGTTGAAGGCGGATTGTGGGACCAGCAGCAAGCCAAGGAATGGGACCGAGCACAGCGGCGTGAGGCACATGGGCGATGTACCAAATTACGAGGTCTTGTTCTTGAACGTCTTCCTGGTCTTCATGGTAACGGAGCTCTCCTCTTGCTCCAAATTTCCAAGGTTCATCCTCACGAGGTTTTCCACGGCGGACGGCAAAGTCGAGTTCTGAAAATCGATCACGTACTCCATCACTATTGAGTGGAGCATATCCGCTTCCAGGTAGGATCCACACACCATACCCCGTCTGCTGATCGCGAACAAACCACACTCGATCCGTGTCGGGGGATTTGTGATCATTCCTTTCAGTTCTATATTTGTGCCAACCTGGCCCCCATCCTTCATCAGGAGCTCCGTTTTCGAAGAGGAACGCTTGGTCCATTCCATTCCCCTCAATATCAAAATCTAAGCGCCAGTATGGATGGTGCACATGGTCTGTGTGACAGGACAAGCCGCGGCTGTGCACAAGCGGTCGTATCTCGCCATCTTCTGACAAGTGCCATGATTGATAGATGTGGTATTCACCAATCCTGGCATAGACACCGAGCTCAAGCCACTTCGCACTATCTTGTTCATAGGAGCGCACACAGACTTTTTGATTATCGCAATTGAGAATGGGCTGCAAATGATCCCAAGTGATCCTATCTTGAAAAGGACCACACCTTCCTCCTGCGCGGTCATCCTCCTCATTGCCAAAAATTCCCCATAGGTTCCAGATGCCTCTCTCTTTCACATACTTGACCCGGATTACAGGAAGACTTGCCCTGGCAAGAATTTTTTTTCCTTGAAAAGATACCTCGTTAAGAGAAAGTCCAGTATTACCTGTGACTTCCCAATTGAATGACCAATGGCCCCATTCCACATGTTCTGCTGTGGGGCCAGCCATCGCAAATTGAGAACCAGACAACGTGGATATAACGACGAGGCCTATCAAAAGAAACCGCATCATGATGTGTTGGCCTTTCCACATACTCATTCGTATTATTGGGGCTTGGGATCTTTCCCTGCTTCTAGAACAGCTTGGTCACTCAAATCGACAACAGCAAAATACTGTGGATCGCCATCGTTTCCACGAGAGAAGGTGACCCAGAGCGTCCGATGTCCATATCCAGGATCATTCCACAATACCCCTTCATCAGGCTCCATAAGGATGACATGACCCTCCAAGTTTTCTACTTTTCCCGCTAAGCGACTGTCCTGTCGTGCCAATTCTATGGCTTTTTTTGCGTCATCCTGACTCTCGGGTGGAAGATAACCCTCTCGTTGAGCAGTCCGGATCACATGATTTTTACGCATGAACACGTCAACCGCCATATTATTCGTATGACTGTAATACCCCAGGCGAATACGAGTTTGGGAAACATGGCAACACCCAAATGACACTTTCTTCTCGATAGCCAAGGGTTCGGCATCAATAAAAGCATATCGATTGCCTAAGAGGCGCTTGACCCCTTGGTCTTTTTCCGCAATCTTTTGTAAGGCTGAGACCCTCTCATCTGAAAGAGTGAAGGGCGCCATCTCTTTCCGAGTCAGTGATGGATCTGAAGAGTCCTCTGTACCGCTCGAGCCACCAACCGGAACCGGCCTCCGATGTTCAGTCCCTTCAGCAGGAGAAAATTTCAAATTATGAATAGTAGGCTTCTCGTCGGGCAACAGTTGTTTTTCGACCTGAGTCTCGGGAGCTTCAGGACCTATTGGAACCCGTTGGTCAGAAAAAAAGCCGCACCCGCTACTCCACATCAATGTGCATAGGGTGAAAAGAGCCACGAGAATATTGTTCTGTGTCAATTGTCCCATGACCTTTAGAAATCGCTTGGTAGTCTTCGCATCATCTTGGTTCACGCCAGGACAAGTTTTTTCCCAACACGAAATAAAATTTTGGCCATTTGGATAGCACCATCCAAGACATGTGCCTTCTTCTTTCTGGCGTGGGCATCTAAAATGCTTCGCCTGATGAGTACCTCTAATTTATCAACTTCTGGTTGAGAAAAGCGTATCACCTTTGAGACTGTTTGATTGTAGGTGTTGGCCATCCTCTGATACAGCTCCCCACGGGCAGCCAGCAAGAGGCCAGCAATGGTTGGGTCATCCCTCCAAACCTGAATGTCCTTACTCACTTCTTCGATCTTTTCTAACAGAGCGAGTTGTCGGTTTTGCACATCCTGTTTTTTGGCAATAACGAATTTCGTCGAACCCAATTTTTGAATAAGTTGCTCCGTTTCCTTGCGGGTTTGGTCTAAGCGATTCACGAGTTTTCTAATTTGATCAACAGAAACCTCTGCGGTTTCATTGATGTCTTTAATGAGGGTGTCATTCTGCTGAATGAAGTCAACTACCCCTTGAAAACTTGCAGGAATCGACATAGTATCCTCCTCTGTTAGTCACTTTTTCTTTTCGAATCGTTCACTCGCCTCACTTCATCCGTTCCAGCAAGTCAACGAGATCCGTTGAAGCCGAATGCCCTCGTTCCAGAAAACGCCCTTGAATAATCCTCGCCCCGACCACCTCCTCTAAGGCATCGTTGATCGTGCGGGAATTATCCAGCACATCGTCGATTTGATCGGAGGTGAGAGGACTCTGTTCAATGACTGCACTCAGAAACTGTGGGTCGACTGATGCTAGCCCGGTTTTATTCGAATAGTTCTTAAGTTCAGATTGCAGTGTGCCAAGTGATTTCCAGGAGCTGCTGAGACTGGCGGCCACTTTCTCAAGCGCACAAAAGTCTTCTTCAAATTGATTGCGAACCATTTTATTAAGGCCTTCATATTCCCTCTGGTAGATCTTCCCAACCGTATACGCCCAGGCATTGGCATGCTGCCCTGGTTCGGTTGGCAAGGCATGACCTTTGGCAAGATATAACCCGTGTTTGGCCTCAACTTTTTGGTAGTTAATAAAGCTCGAGTTGAGGTCCTCCACGGCTTTCCTCATCCACTCAATTCGTTCTGCAGTATCCATTTGAAGACCCGTGATGTTTCTCTGCGCTTCATCAATTTTATCGCCTTCAACCTCAATGAGTTGGCGTACCTCATCACTCCGAATAGATTGACATCCAGTGGCGAGTACCAAAACGGCAAGAATCAAGAGGCCTACTGTACGTGGAATGGACATGTGCTACTCCTTTGGCATTGACGGAATAACGCTATGTTAGCGTAACGAACGAACTCCTTCAGCTAACTCTTGCACATCTTCAGATTTCACCGTCACATCTATTTCCAAATAATTACGTATTATCTGGTTTATCCGGCGTAAGGCAGCCAAATTTGTCTGGTAATCATCAAACGGACTCATATCGATGGCTTGAGTAAATGCTTCTTGGTCCGCGTCTATTTTCTCCTCTATAGTCGCAACGAGACTAGGGAGTTCTTCGACGAGATGATCCATGGTAGTGCTCGCTCCACCTTCTTGGAAAATGACCGTGCCTTCTTTATCTTTCCGTTCTGGTAAGCCCTTCAACCTGATTGTGTTAATGGCAGCGAGGATACCTTCCCCAAGTTGCAAGCGACGCATTTCGTCCTCACTGGGAGGATCCGTTTCCGATACCCCAACAATGAGCCTTTTGGAGATATCAACATACATGGCATCCGACGCTGGATTGGGGTTCGTCGTGGCCCACTTTAAGGCTAAGTCCATAAGCAACGAATTCTTAAGAAAACGATTCCAGTGTCCATATCGCTCGTTTATATTCACCACTAATTCCCGGTATTGCTCCATCAACCTTTTGTTTTCTGCATAGGCCTGATCTTTATTGCCCAGGGCTTGTTTAACTTCGACCGGCGTGGCACAGCCCACGAGAAGACTCATCGCAAAGATCAATGTGAAACGAGTAAGTAACATGAGGCCCCCTTATGGGAAGGTCTAAATAGAGGAACACGCGCAATCGACATTGTTGCACGTTGTGTACATGACTTGCTGTATATCACTTTAGGCAAATAAAGAAAAGAGGGTAATTTTGTTTTAGGTTTTGGTGGGGCTTATAAAATATCTGAAGATAGAAAAACATTAATGCTTAATGAAATCGGTCATACTAAATCACATTCAGAAGGTTTGAAAAAAGGTCAATAATAAACTAACCATAAGAGTTTGAGTTTATCCAGCAAAATCTTTTCTGATTTTGCTAGATAATTATATACTTAAATTTTTTGATTAAAAATGTTAACGAACTACTAGAATAACCAAAGAAGATCAACTCTACCTAATTCTTTATCTACCATAGTATCTTCTTTCACTTGTCCAAGTTTTAACATTGCTGAAAAACTAGTTGACATTTGATATTTGATTTGAGTGTAAACTTCACTTTTTTCTGCATTTGCTACATCCATACTTGTATAATTAAGAGCAATATTTACATTATCAAGTGCATCTACATTTAAATTAGCTTTAACTAAATCTGCATCAGGGTTACCTAATAAGCTTACATTCCAACCTTGAATATTTGCTTTAGCATCTTTATCAAAAGTTACCCAACCACCTTCTTTATCAGTTTTACCATATCCAATTCCAGCTCCAAAGATACCAGTTTTAGCAGTCACACCAATTTTTGCAAGGCTTTGATCAGCATTGTTACCCTCTATATCAGCAGTTGTATATCTAGCATATGGAGAGATAGATACGTCACCAGCTTTAAGT
>JAVJHY010110330.1:0-22951 GCA_035593235.1 Phascolosoma agassizii
GTACGAGCAGGCCCTTGTCGAGTTCGTGTTGGCATTGGGAAAGGGAGAGCATGGCGATGCCGAGGTCAGCCATTAATAGTTGCTTGAGGACCAGGGCGCTGTTGACGCAGGTACGAGCCTTAAAACTGACGAGTTCCTTTTGCGCGCCATGTCCTAAGGGCCAGATGGGCATTGAACTGCCTGCGCCGAGTAAGAGGCCGTGATGCTCGGCTAGGCTTGCGGGCGTGGTCGGTAGGCCGCGTTTGCTGATGTAGTTGGGGCTGGCCACTAAGACCATTGCGCGCTCGAAGAGGGGGCGAGCGATCAGGTCGGAGTTGGCGAGAGGACCATACATCAGGGCGATGTCGAAGTTCTGCCCGATCACATCCATTGGACCATCACAAAACTGTAGGTTGGCATCGACCTTGGGATAAATCTGCAAGAAGCTGGCGCAGAGTTTGGCGGCGACTCTTTGATCGAAGGACATCGGTAAGAGAATTTTTAATGTGCCCGATACATCGTGCTGGGCGATGTCGGCTGTATTTTTGACAGCCTGCACCTCACTCAGAATCTTACAGCAACGAACATACACCTCGCGGCCTTCATCGGTCAGGCTGAGGGAGCGTGAATTACGTTGCAAGAGGCGTACATTTAACTCTGCTTCGAGCTGGGTGATCTTGCGGCTGAGGGTCGACTTAGGAATGCCGGTGTCTTTTGCGGCCTGAGTGTAGCTCTTGGCATCGACTATATGGGCGAAGAGCATCATCGCATTAATATCCAGCATACCTACCTCCGCGCATTAAAATTCGATGTAAACAAGCAATTACAGCTATGATAACGCATTGTTCCAAATATGGAACAGTGCGTTCAATGCCGCGCCCTAGGTAAGCTCAGGCGCTCACGGCATACTATTGTCCATGTAACATGCCAGAACCCCATTCTAGAGTGAATCGACTATGACCAAGAAGAAGAATAGCCCAGCGGCCCCAAGCGTAGAATCTAGCTTTCAAGCCGATCCCTTGTTTTTAGAAGCGGAGCGTACCTCCGTCGATTTCTCTCTATTTCCGGGCCAAGACAACCCATCACTTGCTGAAAATCTACAGGGTTTAGTCGATCAGCAACGCATTGAGAGCCGTTTAAAGGCGATCAAGAATCTATCAGTCGATGACTATATCGAGCAAACGGTACTGCCGGCTCAGCATAGTAAGCGACCTAATGCGAAAGAAATTGTCGCCGCACTCAATGGTAAAATCATTACCGCAGAGGAAAACGGCCCCTTCTACAGCGCCGATGTCGAGCTCGTTCACCCACGTGGTAATCGCCGCATTGGCTTTATTTGTCAGCATCGCGGCAGCTCTAACGGAAGTTGGTCTGCTGAGCACCATGAACAAGCACGCCAAGCTATTCGTCTGTATGCCGATCTATCACGCCCGATTGTCTTTCTTATCGACACCCCGGGTGCCGATGCAAGCGAAGCCGCTAATGCCAATAATCAGGCGCACAGCATCTCTCGCTTGATCACCGAAAGCACCAATGTCGATGTCCCAACTGTGGGCATTATTATCGGTGTTGGTTATTCCGGTGGAGCCATTCCGCTGGCCGCCGCGAACGTACTGCTATCAGTACGTGACGGTATTTTTAATACGATTCAACCTCAAGGTTTGCAAAGCATTGCACGTAAATTCAACCTTAGCTGGCAAGAGTGTGCCAAGGCCGTCGGCGTCTCCCCCGAAGAATTGGTAGATCTGGGCTGTCTCGATGGCATCATCGATTACTCGCCTGTTGATAGGGACGAGCGCCAACACAACCTACAGCGCGCAATTCTCTCCAGCATCGATGCGATCGAGAATGCATCGGTAGAGATGGTGCGTAACTCGAAGAGCCTACGTGAGCACTATGATCGTCACCTAGATCGCAAGCTGAACCCTAGCCAGCATCAAGAGACCCTGCTCTCATCGTCGACCCACGGCTATGACTTGGACTTGGGTATCGGTCGCACACCTACGACTCAATCCAATATATTCGGCTTGTGCTATCGCTATATGCGCTACCTCAGCCTGCGTAATCGCGTTCACTCTATTTCCAACAGCGAATACGGCCGCCTGTCCAAGTTGACCCTGCCTGCAGGCGACTTGAACAGCCGCCTAGAGGCCGAGAAAGAAGCTGTATTTTCCAGCTGGCTAAAAGCGCCTGACAAGGTGGTCTACGACGACCAACTGCTCAAGGTGTGGAAGAAGTTCGGCGCTAAGCGTGATGAGTTGAACAGCGAGCGTAACGTGGTTACACGTTTGCTGCTGGGCGAGCCCTCGGAAAACTATGCGAAAGCCGTCGAGGCCTTATGCTTTGAGATCGCCTTCTCGCTGTATAACCGCTGGAAAAACTCCGCTACGCATAACTTCAAAATGTTGATGGACTTGTTGGGCGATGAAAGCCAATACGTCCTTTCGCGTAGCTTTCCAGATCTAAACCAGCTGACCGTGATGGACGTGATCAGTCATGAAGAATTACGTGCTGTCTTCCTTAAGCAGTGCCAAGATATTCTTATCTTTGATGCCCTCTACGACAATGTAGTCGCCAGCCTCGCGACCATCGCTAAGGAAGCGATGGATAAGCAGAGCCTAGGCCATGCGGCGGTAGAGGACCTACTGTTGAAATCTTTGGCGAAAGTCATTGGTTCTAAGCGCGAAATCCAGAAAGAGGCTCAGTTCGAGCAGTGGCTGAAGTACTTGCTACAGCAGCATCACCTCGGTGACATCATGCAGAAAATTGAAGCTTGGAAGAGCATCGGTTTCCCGCAGATGAACGACTCTCTCTTCGTTATCTTAAGCTACTACTTCGAAAAGCTCTTGCCTGCTTACCACGCCAGCAAGAATGCCGACGACTTCGACGGCACCATCAACCCCGCGCGAATTGGTCGTCGTAAGGATTTCTGGAACCGCCTCACTATGGGCTATCAGGATCTACTTATTGCCCAGCTGCTGCGCAGTGAGAAGCCGAATAACAAGCTAAGTCCTGAGGGCGTAATCGCTACTCACTTCACCGACTTCAGTGAGTTTGGTGCCGATAGAACCAGCCCCAACCCAGTGAATTTCCCAGGCTTTCGCCAGTCTATCGAGCAGGCTTTGGAAAAGGGCATTCGCCCTTGCGGTTTAGTCACCGGCTTAGCCACCCTCAAAGATGAAGGCGGCACCCAGCGCCGCGTCGGTGTTGCTTGTTCAAACATGCTCTTCCAGGCCGGTGCCTTCGATATGGCCAGTGGCGAGAAATTCTGCCAACTCCTCGTCGAGTGCGCCAAGCAGCACTTGCCGGTCATCTGCTTCATTAGCTCCGGCGGCATGCAAACGAAGGAAGGCGCCAGCGCCTTGTTCTCGATGGCGGTGGTCAACGACCGTATCACCCGCTTCATCCGTGATAACGAACTGCCTGTGCTTATGTTTGGCTACGGTGACTGCACCGGTGGCGCGCAAGCCAGCTTCGTGACTCACCCTCTGGTACAGACCTACTACTTCTCCGGCACCAATATGCCCTTCGCCGGACAGATGGTGGTGCCTTCCTACTTGCCTTCTACCTCGACGCTGTCTAACTACTTGTCGACCACCAAGGGCGCGATGGCCGGCCTAGTGAAGCATCCCTTCTCGGCTGACGTCGATGCCAAGTTGCGTGAGATCGATCCAACTATGCCGATGCCAAGCAAGAGCGTTAGTGAGGTTATCAGCGGTGCGATTTCAAGCGTGCTGCCGGTTCTCGCGGAGAACGTCGCCTCTGTTGAAGAGATCGACCCTCGCTCCTTGATGAAGCCTGTTGACCAAGTATTGGTTCACGCCCGTGGTTGTACCGCAGTTAAGCTGATTCGCAAGGCGCAAGAAAGTAACATTAAGGTCACCTTAGTGGCTTCCGACCCCGATATGCAGTCCGTTCCGGCGAAAATGCTGACCAGTCAGGACACCTTGGTGTGCTTGGGTGGTAATACCTCCGATGAGAGTTACCTCAACGCTCAGTCTGTATTGAAGGTTGCCGAGCATGAGCAAGTAACGGCTCTGCACCCAGGCATCGGTTTCCTCTCTGAGAACCCCAACTTCGCCAGCCTCTGTGTGAATAATGGCATCAACTTCGTCGGCCCTAGCGCCAACAGCATGATGACCATGGGTAATAAGTCCAACGCCATCCAGACCGTACAGAGCCAAAACGTGCCTGTTGTTCCGGGCAGTCACGGCATCCTTTCTAGCTGCGAACAGGCGATCAACATCGCTAATGAAATTGGTTACCCAGCACTGCTTAAGGCCGTACACGGCGGCGGTGGTAAGGGTATTCAGGTGGTGCGCAATCAAGAAGAAATGCTCACTTACTACAGCTTAGTGACCGCCGAGGCACGTGCCGCCTTCGGTAACGGCGATCTGTATCTGGAGAAGTTTGTTACCTCCATGCGTCACATCGAAGTCCAGCTACTGCGCGACAGCCATGGTAACTGCCGCGTATTGGGTATTCGTGATTGTTCGGTACAGCGCAACAATCAGAAGGTAGTGGAAGAGTCCGGCTCGACCATGCTGCCCGCTGAGCTGAAAGAGAAGGTACTCAAGTACACTATCGACATCGCCAATGAAGTAGATTACACCGGCGCCGGTACGGTCGAGTTCATCTACAACCTCGACGAGAAAGAAGTCTACTTCATGGAGATGAATACGCGTCTGCAGGTCGAGCACCCAGTGACCGAGGCCACATCCGGCATCGACATCGTTAAGACCCAGTTCGAGATCGCCGGTGGCGGTAGCATCGAGAAGATCGAGCGTAACGAGAAGGGCTATGCCATCGAAGTCCGCGTGACCGCCGAGAAAATCGTCCTCGACAGCAGCTCGGTGATGCAGTTGGCACCTAACCCAGGCATCGTCACTCGTTGCGAAATGCCCGAGCAGGATGACGTTGAGCTTATTTCAATCGTCGGCGAAGGCGTCGAAATATCTCCTTTCTACGACAGTTTGATCGCCCAGATCATCCTTCGCGGCAAGGACAGAAAGGATGTGATCAAGAAACTTCACGCCTATCTCGACACGGTGGTTATCGAAGGTATCGCCACTAACATCAGCCTATTGAAGCGCATCCTTAACGATGAAACCTTCAAAGGTGGTGACTACGATACCAACTACCTACCCACGTTCATGGCCTCTCTGGATGCTCAAGCCTTGATCGATGAAACCAATGCGGCTGCCAGCAGTGGCGCAACGGCGCTCAACAGCGACGCGATTAAGGTCGCAGGCAGCAACGAGCTGAAAGTATTCGCGCAGAGCTCAGGCGTGTTCTACACCGCGGCCTCACCTTCCGATCCGGATTTTGTGGTTGCCGGCGACATCGTCGATGCCGACAAGGCTCTAGGTTTGATGGAGGCAATGAAGATGTTCAGCCAGGTCAGCCTTAACAGCTTCAACAGCGGTGATAACGTGCTCTACCCGGCCGATCAGAACTATCGCATCGAGCGGGTCAACAACAGTAATGGCCAGCAAGTGGCGAAGGGAGATTTGTTGTTCATCGTAAGCGTGGTCGAGGCTTAGGTCTTTAAGACTCTAGCGTGAGAAATAAAAACGCCCCAACAAGTCTCGGCTTGTTGGGGCGTTTTTATTTCTACTGAGGCTTTAAGCGCGGCTAGTCTCTTCGCAAGGAATCAAACCGGCGGCTTGCGCCTGCTCACTGAGCTCCTCACGAAAATCTGGGTGAGCAATCTTAATCAGCGCCTTGGCTCTTTCTCTAAAGCTCTTGTTCTTTAGGTCAGCGATGCCATATTCGGTCACCACGTATTGCACATAAGAACGCGGAGTCGTCACGGCGGTGCCTTCGGGTAGGCTCAGCTTGATGCGTGATTTAAGGCCTGTCTTAGAGTTCGCGGTTGAGGGGAAGGAAATAAACGATTTGCCGCCCTTCGATAGAGACGCTCCAATGACGAAATCCAGCTGACCCCCGGTTCCGCTAAAGGGCTTGGTGCCAATAGATTCAGCCGCAACCTGTCCGGTCAGATCAATCATCAAGGCGTTGTTAATCGACATCATGTTGTCGTTCTTGGCGATTTCCAGTGGGTTGTTCACATACTCCAAGGGCTTCACACGGATGAGGGGATTGTTATCGATAAAGTCGTATAGTTCTTGGTTGCCCGCGGCGAAGGCGCAGACTAGCTTATCGGGGTTGTAGTTCTTCTTCTTGCCGTTGATAACGCCCTTCTTAACCAAATAAACCATAGAGTCGGTCAATAACTCGGTATGAATGCCGAGGTCTTTCTTGTCGACAAGGCTATAGCAAACGGCATTGGAATCCGCGCCGATGCCAAACTGCACGGTGGCGCCATCTTGGATCAATGGGGTAATAAAAGAGGCAATCTGCTTATCCACATCGGAGATCGGTGGATTGGGCAGCTCGGCTAGGGGATCATCGGCGGCGCAAATGACATCCACATCCTTGAGGTTGATCGTTGTGTCTTTACCGTGCACGAAGGGCACGTTCTTATTAATCTGCACGATTATTTTTTTGGCCTGCTTAGCCGCTTGTGCATTGGTGATGACACCGAAGGGGCCAAAGTTAACATTACCCTCGGCATCCGGTTCGGTCACGGCGCAGAGCAAGACATCAGGCTTACAGATATCTTTTATATAGTTGGAAATTTGTGAGACCTGCACCGAGGCGATCTCGAGATTGCCTTTATCGGCAAAGCGTCTCTCATAACCTGCCATGAAAACCGTATGGGCGTTAATATGCCCCTTATACTCGGGCTTAAAGTAGTCGTAGGGATACATCACCAGGCCCGAGTGGATGTCTACATCCTGCAGCGTTTTATAATTTCTAGTGATGGCTTCGGTTAAAGATTTTGGCGAGCAGCTACCGACCGCTAACCAGATATTATCGCCGGATTCTATTTGCTTAGCGGCCTCTTCGACGGACATGAATTTGTCGCGATACTTGTTTTTCCAAGCCATGATAATTTCCCTGAAATTAAGTAGTTAGCACTGCATACAGTTTAAAGTCAGGGTAACATTGTGAGCATTGCTTATCTTGATCCGTAGCAACAAATAAGGGCTTTAAAGAGCTTCTTATGAGGGCAGGGGGACTTGTCTGTTAATATGACGGCTCAATTATTTTAGGCGGCCCATGAAAGCACTCTCCATCCTCATTCTTGGCTCTTTGTTGATCACGGCCTGTTCCCAAGATGAGCAGCAAAGCGGCGCGCCTAAACAGGACTTACCCAGTGCGCTGAAGGCTGAAAATGAACACAGAACCTTTGAAGAGGCGGCTGAAATCCCTACGCCCAGCCTTCCCTCGGTCAAGGCGCACAGAGAAGATAAACCCCTAGACCTTTCACTGCCTAAGCGCGAGTTGGTACACACGCCTCTGCCGCTCAACAACAATGATCAGGCCATGAAGGCTCTGCTGCGAAAGTCTTTTGATGAGCAAGATACAGAGGAAGATGAAGCGTTCAAGATCAGCGCGAGCCCCTCTTTTCAAATGGGTGACAAGGCCCTCTCCCTGCCTACGATCGATGGCGCCACTGTGGATATCGAAGTGAAGTTTAACTAGGCATAAAAAAGCCCGCACAGTGGCGGGCCTCGTTTACTCTGCGAGTCGCTAGACTAAGTTAAACCTTAAACTCAGCAATAAGCTGATGCAGTTTTTCCACGTTGCCTTTGAGGTGTCCGCTGGTCTGATGAATACCGATGACATTGTCTGAGTTGCTGCGCGCTACCGTCGATATGGTATTAATACTGTTGCTGATATTGACAGAAATACTGCTCTGTTCTTCCGCTGCGGTGGCGACTTGGGCGTTCATCTGATTAATGCTCGAGATGCTTTCATCGATATCGCTCAGTGCGTCCTTAACCTCAGAGACCGAAGTTTCCGATTGGCTAGCCTTCTCCACACCGATTGCGATAACGCTACGCGCTTCGTTCATGCTGGCCTCTAGCTTATTAATCATCTCCTGAATTTCTTCTGTCGACTTCTGTGAACGCCCCGCGAGGGTACGCACTTCATCGGCCACCACGGCGAAACCACGACCTTGCTCCCCGGCGCGCGCGGCTTCAATAGCGGCGTTCAAGGCTAATAGGTTGGTCTGCTCGGAGATGCCCTGAATGACATCTAAGACGCTGCCGATATTGGCGCTATTTTCCCCAAGCAAGCCAATCACTCGATGGGCATTGTTCATTTCGTCCATCAATGAGCCAATCTGCGTTGCGGTGCCATCGCTGATATTACGACCGTCTTGAGACTTGGTATTTACGATCTCGGTCTTGCTCGCCGTATTGTTAGCGATCTCCGCCACTTCTTGAGCGACTGTCTGCATCTCGCTCATCGCCGTTGCCGCCTGCTCTGTTTCTCTTAGCTGGGTCGACATGCCCTCGTTTGCCTCTTGGGCCGAGCTGGACAACTGTTGAGCGGCTTGCTCGATATCGCCACTCACCTGGCTGATGGTTTGGATGGTCTTCTGCGTCTTGGCGACAAAGCGGTTGATCCACAGGGCCGCCTCGCCCAGCTCATCTTGGCGTGATTCATCTAAGCGCTTAGTGAGGTCGCCCTCACCTTCGGCAAGGTCACGAGCCATAAGCTTCATGGCCTCGATGGGTGCCAGTAAGGTTTTGAACACGGCGATGGCCATCGCGATAAGAGTGGCAAAGAACATCACGGCAAGCACCATAACGGTATTCTTCAGCGTTGATTGGTAGCCAATCTGCTGCTCGAGATTCGCCTTAGAGCGCGTATGTACTCGAGCCAATATCTCATCGACTTGCTCATTGATGCTCGCCGCGGCCTGATCAAACGGATCCATCAGCTTATTGCCGCCGGCGGGGCCATGATCGACATAGGCGTGGGCCATCTTATTACCCGCCAAAAAATACGCCTCGAGCACGGGAAGCAGCTTTTTATAATCGGCCGCGCTTTGTTGGTCGAGTTTCATCAGCTCATTGATCAAGGTAGTGGCTTGAGTCCGATGCTCTTTGGCCAAGTCGAAGCCGTCATTGAGGCCGTCTAGGCCACGCGTTGCGCTGATGTCCGTCAACCACTGCTGAATTTGAATGACGGCAATTTTCAACTCGAGCGCCTTGATCACGGTGGGCTCATAGGAGTCGCGGATGTCGATGGAGGCGTCGTGAATTCGGTTGGTTTGGTAAACCATGAAATAGGATTGTGCGACTAAGACTGCAATCATCGCTATCAGGGCCAGATAGACTTTTTTTCTTATGCTCATGGCTTACGCTCGCTTATTGTTCTTTTTAGCGAGAGTACATACAGCGTCCGAGCCCTGCACTCATAATGTGATTCTTCGCTTATTATCGACCAACCACATCCTTGCAGTCTTGTATGTCAAGTAGGTCACATATTCCTATGTTACGTTTTGATTTATATCATGGAAGTCAGGCAAGATTAATACTTAAGGCTAATATAAAACTCGCGCTTAGAACGTTGAGGAGGGCGGCTCACCCGCAAACAGCACGCTCGCACCCTGCTCGGCGCTGCTTACCTGCTGGCGCATATGTGCAAAGAGCTCTCGACCATGGCCGTACTGATTGGCCGCGAGCTCAGCCTGTGCGAGCGTACGTGCGGCCAAGTCTGCGGCACTGAGTAAGACATCCAAGTGGCCGCCGAGTGAGTCGATACGTAAAGTGTCACCATTTTGAACGCGCGCCAGCGCGCCGCCGTGACAAGCTTCGGGGCTGACATGAATAGCCGCCGGTACCTTGCCCGAGGCACCTGACATGCGCCCATCGGTCACTAGGGCCACCTTGAAGCCGCGATCTTGCAGTACGCCGAGCAAAGGTGTCAGCTTGTGTAGCTCGGGCATGCCATTGGCCCTGGGGCCTTGGAAACGAGCGACGACGATGCAGTCCTTATTCAACTCGCCGCGCTTAAACATCGCCTCGAGCTCATCTTGATCATGAATGATCAGCGCCGGCGCTTCGATCACGCGATGTTCGCTGCGCAGTGCCGAGGTCTTGATCACTGCGCGGCCTAGGTTTCCCTGCAATAACTTGAGGCCGCCGTCGGTGGCGAAGGCCTGCTCGGGCGTGGCGATCACCGTTTTATCCAATGAGGTCTTAGGACCCTCTCGCCATACTAATTTCCCCGTATCGAGGAAGGGTTCTTGAGTATATTGCCCCAGTCCTCGGCCCATGATCGTCAACACATCTTCGTGCAGGAGGCCCATGGAGAGTAAGGATTTAATCAACAAGGCCATACCGCCCGCGGCGTGGAAGTGATTGATGTCGGCTGCGCCATTAGGATAGATACGCGTCAACAGGGGGACCTCGGCCGACAGCTCGGAGAAATCATCCCAGTTAATTAACACGCCTGCGGCGCGGGCGATGGCGACCAGATGGATGCAATGATTGGTCGAGCCGCCCGTGGCCAGCAGAGCGACGATGGCGTTAACGATGGCCCGGGCGTCGACTACCTCCGCTAAGGGTCGGTAGCGGCCCATCTCGGTGATGCGACACACTTGCTCGGCTGCTGCGCGAGTAAGGGCTTCGCGCAGGGGCGTATTGGGATTAACGAAGGAGGCGCCCGGCAGGTGCAGGCCCATCACCTCCATCAATATCTGGTTACTGTTGGCCGTGCCATAAAACGTGCACGTGCCCGGCCCGTGGTAGGACTGTGCTTCGCACTCCAACAGCGCGGCCCTATCCACTTTGCCTTCGGCGTAGAGCTGACGAATAGCCTGTTTCTCCGGGTTACTGAGTCCAGAGGGCATAGGCCCGGCGGGTACAAAAACCACAGGCAGGTGACCAAAGCTCAGCGCGCCGAGTAATAAGCCGGGCACGATCTTGTCACAGACCCCCAAGCACAGCACGCCATCGAACATATTGTGCGACAGCGCAATGGCGGTGGACATGGCGATGGTGTCACGGCTGAATAGGCTTAGCTCCATGCCCGCTTGCCCCTGCGTCACCCCATCGCACATGGCGGGCACCCCCGCGGCAAACTGGGCGACGCAGCCCATAGAGCGTACGGCTTGCTTGATCTGTGCAGGAAAGTCTTGCAGCGGTTGATGCGCTGAGAGCAGGTCGTTATAGGCCGAAATAATGGCGATGTTGGCCTGATTCATTAGCTTCAGTTCGGCCTTGTCCTGAGTACCGCAGGCGGCAAAACCATGGGCGAGATTGCCACAGGATAAGGTCGAACGCTGCGGGCGCTGAGATCGCGCCTGCTCCATGCGTTGCAAGTAAGCATCCCGCGCTGCGCGGCTGCGTTCGATGATGCGGGCGCTAATCTGTGCGATACGAGGCTGCATATTACTCCTCCCGAGTCCGCTCGCTCCTTGTTCGGCTCATTGATAGGCTTAGAAGTTTTCCTGACCCAAGCTAAGCATTAGCACAAAACTAAGGCCTGCGCCTGAGTCGTGGCAAGGAAGGGAGAGCTTAGGTATAAAAACAAAACTAAGTTCTACAAAAACCATATAGCCAACTACGCTAAATACTTAGGGATATAGACATAATAACTAAGTTTTAAAGCGCGGCTTTAAAACACGATGAAGGGATGCAAGCTATGAGTGATTCTTTATTTGAGCGCATTGGTGGTGAGGCCGCCGTGGATGCTGCGGTGGATATTTTCTATCGTAAGGTTCTCAGTGATCCAAGCATCAGCGGCTTCTTCGATACTGTCGCAATGGACGCTCAGCACGCTAAACAAAAGAGTTTCTTGACGATGGCCTTCGGCGGTCCAAATAACTACACCGGTGAAGATATGCGTAAGGCTCATGCGCCGCTGGTGGAGAAAGGCCTAAATAATGACCACTTCATGGCGGTAGCGGGTCACCTGCAGTCCACCCTGCAAGAACTCGGTGTAGCGGAGGACCTAGTAGGCGAGGTCATGGTGATCGCGGCCAGTACCCACGATGATGTCTTGAATCTGTAGGTCGCAGCCTTGAGCAAGATCACCTACGGCGAGCAGACGATTGAATTAGCTGCGAATGAAAGCGTATTAGATGCCCTATTGCGCTCGCAGGTCGACGTGCCTTATTCCTGTAAGAATGGCGTCTGTCAATCCTGCTTATTACAGACAGACCCTGCCGCGGTCCCTGAGCATGCGCAAGAGTCACTGTCTGCAGGTCTGCGTGAGCAGGGCTATTTCCTACCCTGTATTTGCAAACCGGAGGGCGATTTACATATTCGCTCGGCACACGACAACCTGTACCAGAGCGTTGAGGTGCTTGAGGCCTTCCAATACAACAATCGAGTGATGCGCATTCGCTTAACTAAGCCTGAGGATTTCGAATATCGAGCCGGGCAATTCATCCATCTTAAGAGTCCGGCCGATCCAAGCCTAATTCGCAGCTACTCCTTAGCCAGCCATCCTCAAATCGATGATTATTTAGAGATTCAGGTGCGCTGTAAGGATAACGGCGAAATGAGCACTTGGTTGTTTGATAACTTAAAAGCGGGGGATGAAATCTACCTACAGGGCCCTGCAGGGCTTTGCTATTACAGCAGTGAAGCTCAGCGTAAGATGCTTTTTATCGGCACCAGCACGGGCATATCACCTCTCTCGGGCGTTCTTAGTGATGCGCTGCAGCAAGAGCACCGCGCTGAAATCAAGATTTTCTACGGCAGCCGCTACCCCGTGGGCTTGTATCTACTCCCCAGCTTGCTTGATCTTGAAAAGCGGCATGAGAATGTAAGTGTTCAGGCCAGTCTATCGGGTGAAGTTGACGATGAGGACGAAGGCGTTCAGGGCATATCGAAGGGGCGGGCCCTCGATTTTGCCTTTAGATCGATTGAAGATATCGCCGACTATGATATCTATATCTGCGGTAATGCCGCGATGGCGAGCGCCGCTCAGCGCCGAGCTTATTTGGCGGGCGTCCCGCTGGCCAGAATTTTTGTACACGCCTTCGAGCATAAAGATTTACGCAAGAATCCCAGAAGTTAAAGCCTGCTTCGCCGTCCCTAACTTTTACTAATAGTGCATGCCTAATTGCGCCGCACAAAAATGCGTCCAGCTCTGCTCAATGCACTTGATTTCCTCGCCCAGCCAGCGCTCGAAGAGCTTTACTTTGGGGCGCTCGAAGTGGGCCTTCGGCGCGACCAAGTAGAAGCTATAGGGTGATTTCAAATGCATCGGCAGGGGGCAGGTCAATAGGCCTCGCTCGAGCAGGTCATAGACCAAGCTGAAGCGCAGCATCCCCACACCTTGCCCGCTAAGCAGGGCTTCCACCAGCATTGTTGAATCTGAGAGATGCAGGCCCGTCGACTTATCACGCAGAGTCACCCCCAGAGCCTTTTCAAACTCCGGCCAGGCCATGGCCATGTCGGCCGCATCATCTTCGAGCAGGGGGAGTTTCATTAGCTGTGCGGCCAGCGGCTCCTGCGCATTGATCAGCGAGGGATGACAGACCGGCAAGAAGTAATCATCGATTAAGAGTTTGGAGGCGAGGCCCGGGTATTCACCGCCCCCATAGCGTATCGCTAGATCAAGCTCGCTGCCCTCGAAGGACTCTAAATCGAGGCGCGAGGAAAGATGAATGGTGATATCGGCATGCTGCTGCTGGAAGCGTCCCAGACGCGGCACCAACCAACGTGCGGCGAAGGACGGCAGGGTGGTTAAGACCAGGCGATTAGGCTGAGGATCGCGGCCCAGCTCTGTCATGCCTTCTTCCAGTGCGGCAAAGGCCTTGCTGACATAAGGCAGCAGGCGTTCGCCCTCAGGCGTAAGCACCACCTCACGCACGAGGCGTTTAAACAGAGGGCGCTCCAAGTACTCTTCCAGGCTCTTTATCTGCTGACTGACGGCGGCTTGGGTCACGTGCAGATGCTGGGCCGCGAGTTTAAAGCTCTGCTCTTGTGCGGCATAACGAAAAGCCTGCAAGGCCTTGAGAGGGGGCAACCTAAGCATTCATCTACCTCGTCGCTAAGTACGTATACATAAGTAAAACTTAACTATGCGCCCTAAAAACTCGTTTGTCGATTGACTGATAATTGTCCAATATGAGCGTGCAAGCTGATTAACAGGCCCTACAACGCAAACACATGAGGATAATGAAATGCCTAGCACCCAACTACAGTTAAGCAATGCGCAAGAACTTCAGCATCACAATACTCAGTCTGAGCGCCTAGTAGCGAGCCTTAAGTTGCTCGGTCTACAGGCTGCCAAAGGTAAGGAAATCGTGACGCAGACCTGTAAGCGCTGGGCTTTCAATTATCGCAGTCGTCGTCAGCTCGCCACTTTGGCGCCGGGGTTACTCGATGATATCGGCCTCTCGCACAGCGATGCCCTAGAGGAAGTCGCTAAACCTTTCTGGCGCTCTTAAGGTAGGCTCGGGGTAGAATACGCTTCGTTAAGTATTTTCATCCAGCAAGAGCCTATCTTATGCCGTCTAAACTCAGTTGTTTAATTATCGGTTGCGGCGATGTCGGCTCACAGCTTGCTCGCCAGCTGGTGAAGCAGGGCGTGGATGTCACCGGCATTCGCCGCGATATCGACAAACTGCCTGCACGCGTCAAGCCTTGGCGGCTTGATCTGCTGAACTTGCCCGCAGCGCTTACGTGGCCGCAGGACTTCGACTACATTGTTTTCTGTGCGGCGGCCCACGAGGCCAGCGAGCAGGCCTATCGCGCCGTCTATACCGAGGCCTTAGGGCATATCTTAACTAGCTTAGATGAGCGCGCTGTGGCGCCTAAGCGCTTCTTCTTTACCTCGAGTACGGCGGTCTACGCCCAGGATGCGGGCGAAAGCGTCGATGAAGATTCTCCCTGTGAGCCGCGGCGCTACAATGGCCAGGTCATGCTCGAGGCCGAAAACTTACTGTTAGCCTCGGCTATCCCCAGTTGCATCCTGCGTTTGGGCGGAATCTATGGCCCCGGACGCCAGCGTCTGCTTAGCATGGCCCAACAGGGCAAGGGTTATGATGCGGGTTCGGCCCTGAGTAATCGTATCCATAGGGACGATTGCGCGAGCATCATCGCCCACCTGATCGAAAGAAACGAAGCGGGCATGCCGGTGCATGAACGCTATCTCTGTGTGGACAGCGAGCCCAGTCCCATCGATCAAATTTGCGAATATCTGGCCGCACTCTCTGGCACTCAGATCACAGAGCGAGCGCCGGCGCCGATCGCTAACAAGCATTGCTCGAATCGACGCTTAGTGGAGAGTGGCTATGGGTTTATTTACCCATCTTATCGGGAGGGCTTCTCCAGCCTGCTGAAATAGCCAAGGCTGGAAGAGGGAGGAAAAGCTGGGTAAACGGCGAGGGGCTTAAAGCTCCATCACTCCGTCCATTTCTACAGCTACACCCTTGGGTAGACCCGCTACTTCTACTGCGGCACGTGCAGGGTAAGGCTGTTCAAAATAACGCGCCATGACTTCATTCACCTTGGCAAAGTTGCCGAGGTCGGTGAGGAAGATGTTGAGCTTAACAATGTCCTGCAGGGAACCACCGGCGGCTTCGCAGACGGCGGTAAGGTTGTCGAATACGCGGACGGTGTTGGCTTCGAAATCGCCCTCGACCAACTCCATAGTCTCTGGAATCAGTGGGATCTGTCCCGAAAGGTAGACGGTGGAGCCCACTTTAACGGCTTGAGAATAAGTACCGATGGCGGCTGGGGCTTTGTCTGTGGAGATGATGGTCTTCTTGCTCATGCAATAACTGTCCTAATTTAGGTGAATAGGAGGTAAAGAGGTGCAGGGCCAGCCTGCATCAATGTTCATTTATGGCTGATTAACGCGGCCTCGCGATCGAGTTGATGCCTTTTATCGTGCGTAGACGTTTCAAGGTGCGCGCCAAGTGGACACGGTCGCTGACGTTGATGAGCAACTCGACCACGGAGGAGCGCGCATCGCGTTCTTCCATGCTGATTTTCTCGATAGAGGCCTCGCAGGCGGTGATCGTGGTGGCAAGTTTGGCGACCATGCCGCGCTGTAGCTCACACTCGACACGCAGTTCGACTGTAAATTCACCGACCACGTCCTTATCCCACTCTACCGCGATGCAGTTTTCCTGCTTATGGCGCACTTCGCTGATATTGCCGCAGGACTCTGCATGGATCACCATGCCGCGGCCCGAGCTCACATGACCGACGATCTGCTCTCCTGGAATAGGGCAGCAGCAACGCGCGAAGGAAATCACCATGCCCTCAGTGCCGCGAATGCTCAGGGGCTCCTCAGGATTGCTGATGTCCAGCTGTTCCTTAACTTCGATCCCGTCGCTGCCCTCAAGTAGGCGGCGCACCACGACGAAGGCGACGCGATTACCGAGACCAATCTCCTCAAGCATTTCATCCACCGAGCGTAGTTCACTGCTGGCTAGGTAGTTGTTGATCAAAGCTTCAGGAATCTCATCCAAGGAGGTGTTGTAACCGTGCAGGGCCTTATTCAATAGACGTAGACCGAGCTCAACCGAGTCGGATAGGCGCTGCTGCTTGAGGTAGTGACGAATATTCGAGCGTGCCTTGCCGGTCAGCACGAAGTTTAGCCAAGAGGCATTAGGCTGGGCGGCAGGCGCGGTGATGACCTCGACCGTTTGACCGCTCTGCAAGGGCTGGCTCAAGGAGGCGAGGCGTCTATCGATACGACAGGCCACACAACTATTGCCCACGGCGGTGTGGACAGCATAGGCGAAGTCGACCGCCGTCGCGCCCTTGGGCAGCTCCATGATGTTGCCCTTAGGGGTGAAGATATAAACCTCATCAGGGAAGAGGTCGATCTTAACGTTTTCGATAAACTCCAGCGGGTCACCGGCGTTTTGATGCAGTTCCAGCACCCCCTTTAGCCACTGGCGGGTACGCGCATGGCTACCGAGCAGAGCCTCTTCGCCCGACTTATACAGCCAGTGAGCGGCGATGCCATTGTTGGCCATATCTTCCATCTCTTGGGTGCGGATCTGCACCTCGATAGGAACACCATGTACACCAAAGAGGGAGGTGTGCAGGCTTTGATAGCCGTTAGCCTTGGGGATGGCGATATAGTCTTTGAAGCGCCCAGGAATGGGTTTGTAGAGATTGTGAACGGCGCCCAGCACGCGATAACACTCATCTACGTTGCTGACCACTATACGAAAAGCGAAGACATCCATGATGTCGGCAAAGGGCTTGCGCTGCTCGCTCATCTTGCGATAGATACTGCTGATGTGCTTCTCGCGCCCGCTGGTCACGCCCTCTAGGCCATGCTCCGTGAGACGAGCATCGATCATGCCGCGGACTTTTTCGACAAGCTCTTTACGATTGCCACGGGCATTGATGACAGCGCGCCCGATGTGTTCGGAACGCATCGGATGAATGGCCTTGAAACAGAGGTCTTCGAGCTCCATGCGCAGACTGTTCATGCCGAGACGGTTGGCGATGGGGACATAAATCTCGGAGGTCTCACGTGCCTTGCGGCGCTTCTTCTCCGGCGGCATGACACCCATGGTGCGCATATTGTGGAGACGGTCGGCGAGTTTAACGAGGATGACGCGGATGTCTTTGGCCATCGCCATCGCCATCTTTTGGAAGTTTTCGGCCTCTTGCTCGGCGCGGCTCTCGAACTTCATTTGGGTCAGCTTACTGACCCCGTCGACGAGATCAGCAATGACCTCACCAAATTGGGTTTCTATCGCGCTCTTGGGGATGTCGGTATCTTCGATTACATCGTGCAACATGGCCGCCATCAGACTCTGATGATCCATGTGCATGCCCGCGAGAATATTCGCCACCGCTAAAGGGTGGGTGATATAGGCTTCACCGCTGCGACGACGCTGGCCGTCGTGGGCTTGTTCGGCATAGTAATAGGCGCGGCGCACCTGCCTGATTTGCTCAGGATTTAGATAGGTCGATAGCCGCTCTGATAACTGTTCTATTCTTGGCAAGCCCATCTCCAACGCTAACGCGTGGTAATTATTACTAATAATACTGCATGTAAGGCACGTTAACGTAATTGACTGTAGTTTCAAGCCGAATCGTCATAGATATCTAAAATTTAGACAAAAAAAAGAGTAAGCACAGGGTGCTTACTCTTTTTGTGTGCAAAAGGCGCGCTCACATGGAGGTGAAAGCGCCGATGTGCAGGTATCGCTTACTCTTCGATAAGAGGCAACTCGAAAGCTTCTTCAGCTTCGCGCTCTGGCTTATCTTCGAGGATTTCTGGAGTTACTAGGTTTGCAGAAATTTCACGCAGAGCCATAACGGTAGGCTTATCGTTTTCCCACTCCAACATAGCGTCTTTTCCGCCTGTTGCTAGCTGACGAGCGCGCTTGCTGGCGACCATGACAAGTTGAAAACGGTTATCTACGTTTTCTAGGCAATCTTCTACGGTTACTCGAGCCATGTTCTACTCCAAATTAAAGTGCGATTCACGACCCGGAGGCCCGAGACGGGCGATATAGGTCGTTGTGTAAAATGACGGCACAGTTTACGGATACTTTGCCAGTATAACAAGTAACTTATGCGAGCAAGGCTTGCAACAGTTTTTCTTGGCGTACGCTCTGTGCGCCTATGCGCAGGCGGCGCGCCCGCACCAGAGAGCGCAAGTCCTCTAGGGCGGTGTCGAAGTCATCATTGATCACAATATAGTCGAACTCGACGTAATGTGACATCTCGCTTTGCGCCTCATCCATGCGCCCCTGAATGATCTCGGCACTGTCTTGCTCACGTCCGGTTAAGCGCTTAGTCAGCTCTTCTTGGGAGGGGGGCAAGATGAAGATGCTCACCGCGTGTGGAATCTGACAGCGGATCTGCTTTGCGCCCTGCCAATCGATCTCCAGAATCACGTCCTGACCGGCGGCGAGGGTTTCTTCGACCCAAGCCTGAGACGTACCGTAGCTATTACCAAAGACCGTAGCATGCTCCAAGAAAGCACCCTGCTCAGCCATGGCGGCAAAAGCTTGCTGATCGACGAAATGATAATTCACCCCATCGATCTCGCCGGGACGAGCGGCACGCGTGGTGTGAGAGACAGAGACACACAAATCATCTGCGTTCTCAATCAAGGCCTTGAGAAGGCTGGTCTTGCCGGCGCCAGAGGGGGCGGCAACGATGTACAGTGTTCCAAAACTTTGCATGTTTTATTCCTGAAAAAAAGGAGGGTTTCAAGCCTGCTAGATGCCGCTAGGATACAGCACCGCATTCACAGGTACAAAATAACATAGGGCACAAAAGGACAGCGCTGAGGCCGCTTAGCCCTAAAAGAGGCGCTTAAGCCGCCTGCAGTCGCTATGGGAAACGCTACAAGCAAAAAAAATCCCCACCCGAAGGCGAGGATTGTTTTGGTCTACTAAGTCGTGCAAGGACGGCCCAGTCAGCGAACTACTTGACCTTGCCCCACATGCGCTTGAAAGTTTCATCTTTAAGTACAAAGTGGTGGAACAAAGAAGCACCCACGTGAGCGGCCAATAGCGCGTAGCAAGCCCACTCAAGGAAAGAGTGAAGGTCAATTGCCATGTGGTACATGCTGGCGCTGCGCTCCTCGAAGCCTGGAATTGTGAAGAGGTTAAATACCACCGTTTCACGAGCACGAGTTAGGTTAACCAATAGGCCTGATAGCGGCATGAGCAACAAGATGCCGTAAAGCGCCATGTGTGCCATGTGTGCCAAGAACTTCTCAATCTTAGTGCCTAGCGCTTCTGGCTTACCGAACCATGCCATCAACACAATGCGGCTGAAGTATAGGAAGAATACAACCATACCTAGGGACTGGTGAAGCTTCATCGCATCGGAAGAGCCGAAGTAGCTGTCGTACATCATTAGGGCCAAAGCGCCGATAAAGGCTAGGGCTGAAAGGTGGTGAACAATACGGTTAGTGGTATTGAACTCTTTAACTGGAATCCAAGTTTTCATTTAATTAGCCTCTTAAACGGTAGTTACCAGACAAGCGATGCCCTGCTTGCCGGTAGGATCTGTGGGTACGGTATGCGTACCCAGATTAGTTGCCCAGCTTACTTAGTCGGTAGTGGCTGCTGTGGCTGATAAACGTGATCCGCTTTACGAGTAATCTCTGGCGGCATTGAGCCTACGATGTCCTTGAAGTGAATCATTTCTGGCGCTTCAGGGATTGGACCGAACTGAGTCAGACGAATCTCGATACCGCGGGCGTTAGCGGCTTTCTCAAGCAACTTCTGTCCTTCACGAGCGTACTTCTGTGCTTTGCCAAGTACACGCCATGCTTCACGTGGGCTGTGGATACCTGTTGAGTTCTCTGCGCCAACGAAGTCCCAGCTCATGCTGGCTAGACGGTGCATTTCAAGAGAGCCGTTGATCGCATCTGAGATCGCTTGTTCACGGTCAGCGTCTTCGCGAATTAGTGCAAACTCATCTTGGTCAGCAAGCGCAACACGTACAGTGGCGATATCATCGATCAAGGCAAGAATCGCGTTCTCTGCTTTGTTCAACTGACGAGCCGTGTAGCGCTGGATGTCTTGAACCATGGTGCGAACTTCAGTCTCGCTTTGATCTTTGTGGCAGCTCATGCAAGCCACTAGGTCATTCAAGGGAGAACCGATGTTGTGCTCAGTCACTTCTTCGCCGTTCTTAGTCGTCTTAGGCATGTGGCAGTCGACGCAGGTAACGCCATCGCGGGTGTGACGGCCACTTGAGGCCATTTCCGCTTCAGGGTGCTGCATTTTCAGCATTGGCGCCTTAGTCGTCTTGTGAGTCCAATCTCGGTTAAAGACACCGTCTTCACGTGCTTTTTCGTAGTAGTCTTCCATCATCTCGATGCGGAAAGGCTTATCTTTTGGCCATTCGCTCCATGGGAAAGTCAGTACTTTATCTGGACCTTGGAAGTAGTACTCAACGTGACACTGCTGGCACACATGGCCTTTCATGTCTTCGAGGTTGCCCTTAAGGCCGGTAACCGGATCGGCTTCGTAGCCACGCTCAACCATGGCGTTGATGTAGGCTGGGCGAGTTACGCGCAGTTCCATATCGGGTGAGTGACAATCGGCACAAGTACTGCCCATTTCAGAACCGTGGATGCCCTTACCGTGCTTCTCTTCAAGCTTGGCAACCGTGTCCCAGTAAGGTGTACGGTTGAAGTCTTCCCAACCCATTTCACGCACAAGCTCAGGCACCCAACCACTGTGGCAGTTCATGCATGCGCCAGGCTGGCCATTAAACTTGGCGTAGCCGTTGGCGTTTGCAAACTCTTTGTCATTACGCTTAGTTTCGTACTGATCGATCTGGCTGTAGTAGTGGCCACGTTCTTCGTTAAAGTCTGCAGCGAATAGATAACCAGCCCAAAGCTCAGTCAGCTGAGGAGAACGAATAAGCTTGCTGTAGGGCGTGTTTCCACCGTACTCAGTCGGTGATCCGGTTTCTTTCATCTCCATGTACATTTCAACGTACTCAGGGTATTCCGCACCCCAAGCCTTTATTGTTGGATTTGAATCCGTGCGTGTCACGGCCTCATCCGAAGCCAGCACAGAGGGAGCTACAGCCCCCATCATGCCGGCTATAACCAGTGAACTAAACGTTGCAAATTTCATACATTTCTCCTGCAGTCGCTGCAAACTTCATAAATATTTACACAAAATTGATAGATGTTTTACTTGCCGTGCACGTTAGCACCGAGGGCGTACTAACTCTACATATTTGTGAGCAATACTCACAAAATAAGGGCCAATACTTAGCTTAGATTGATAAGTGAGCAATCCTCATTTCGAGTAGTGCTTAACAATGCTTTTATTAGACCTGGAGGGAATATATCTTTGGCTGAGGGAGCAGGACTGCGGGTGGGCTTGGTTTGACGCTCGCCAGGCTCGGGCTTGGCTTTTTCCTTTGCTTTGGGCGAGAAATTCCCAAACAAAAAAAACACCACGCCCAGCCCAAACCCCACTAGCCTTTGATTAAACCCTTGAAGGTGGCAAGCAATGAAAATGGATGAATCTCGAAATGTCTTTGGTGAGCCCTTAGAGCTCTGTGGCGAGAACCCGGTGACGGGCTTCTATCGCGATGGGCATTGTAATACCTGCAAGGGCGACCTGGGTTCGCATACGGTTTGTATTCAGGCTTCGCAGGCGTTCTTGGAATACTCGCGTTTTCAGGGTAATGACCTTACAACGCCTAGGCCAGAATTTGATTTTAACGGGGTTCAGCCTGGGGATAACTGGTGTCTCTGTGCGACGCGTTGGTTAGACGCGCAGGAGAACGATATGGCGCCCAGAATCCATCTTCGCAGGACGCATATCAAAGCCTTGGAAGTTATCCCGCTAGAGCTGCTAAAAAAATACGCAGTTGATCTCAATTAGTTAAAGCAGAGATGCCAAAGAGCGGGCACCTCGGCTGATTCGCGCGCAACCCTGCTTTGAGCTTTACTTCATAAATTAGTTCTACGCGATAGCTGTCTTCATTCGATCACCCACCCATTCATTTATTCTTTATTAACCCCCAGGAAGATCACCATGCAAGAGAGCCTAAATATAAGCCAATACTACCCCGCACTCATGGCGGGTGCGCTCAATGTGTTATTTGCGATCATTATCTTGCTGGTGGGTTTTTTTATTGCCAACAAGGTCGGTCAGCTCATCGGTCGTATGGGTGAAACCCACAAGAATCTCGATAGCACCTTGTTTCGATTCTTGGGCAGCTTGGCTAAGTACATCGTACTGGCTCTGGTCGCCATCGCCATACTCAACCGCTTTGGCGTGCATACCGCCTCCATCGTTGCCTTGCTCGGTGCGGCGGGTCTGGCCGTTGGCTTGGCCCTGCAGGGGGCGCTGTCTAATTTGGCCGCCGGGGTGATGCTGCTTATATTCCGGCCTTATAAAGTCGGTGACTTTATCGATGCGGCCAGCCGCTTTGGTAACGTGACTGAGGTGGACTTGTTCACCACCATCTTACAAACATTCGATAACCAGCAAATTATAATCCCCAATAGCCAGATTTGGGGAAGCCAAATCATCAACCACTCGCATCACAGCGTGCGCGGTGTCGATATGCATTTTGGTGTGGCTTATAAAGAAGACACCGACGCCGTACGCAAGGTGATTAATGCGGTCATCGAGAGCCACCCCCATATCCTTAAAGACCCCGCCCCCTTTATT
>JAVJHY010111386.1:0-22895 GCA_035593235.1 Phascolosoma agassizii
GATTGAATTGCGACCGGAAGATAGGAATATTGAAATATTTCTATGTTAAGGTCGTGATTTAACCGTTAAAAGATGGCCTGAACATGGGACATCAAGAAGAGTGAACTATTTTAAAACATGCTCTAAGTTTTTAGAGTTAACGGTCCGCTCATGGAGATCTGTATATTATTCGGCGATGAAAATATTCCAACTAATCACAGAATTACGTCCCGCCGGTGCTGAGCGCATTGTTGTGGACTTGAGTAAAGAACTACAAAAAAAAGGTCATGAGTTATTTGTTATCAGTCTGAAGCCTCTCCCGACTATTTCCAACTTAGTGGACGAACTCGATGACGCCAAAATTTCCGTTCATAGCCTAAAAATGAATAAATTTGCTTTCTGGCGGATTATTGAATTTAGGCGACTCGTTAGACAAATTCAACCTGAGATTGTCCATGCTCATCTTATCCACGCGAACGTTATTTCAAGACTTGTGACATCTAGAAAGCGTTATAAACTGATCAATACAGTTCACATTGCGGAAAAACGGCCGGGAAAATACTGGCATTTTTGGCTCGACCGCGTTACTTACAGACTCTGCGATCATGAAACCTGTGTTTCCTCAGCGGTTCGGGATTTTCACGCCAAAAAAATTGGTGTTCCGAAGCAGAGGATGTCAGTTATTTATAATGGAATTGAGGCCTCCAAACCATTGACCAGCGAAGAGAGAAAACGCTTGAGAATGGAGTGGGGGGTGGACGGTTGTTCGTCTGTTATTGGATCGGTCGGTCGATTAGACTATCAAAAGGGATATGATCTTTTTTTTAAAAACCTTGAAAAGATTGGTGATAGAATTCCACCTGAGGAGAAATGGGGCATTGTTATTATTGGTGATGGTTCCATGAAAACAGAGTTAGAACAATTAAGTAGAAAAATTGACCCGCGTATTCAAGTTTGTTTGCCCGGTTTTCGCCCAGATGCCGCTCAATGTATCGGGGCCTTTGACATCTTCGTCATGCCCTCGCGTTATGAGGGATTCGGACTGACATTAGTCGAAGCGATGTCCCAGGGAATTCCAATTCTAGCCAGTAATGTTGACTCACTTCCAGAGTTGATGGAACACTATCCGAATGGGGAAATGGTAGATTTTTTTCTAGCAGGTCAAGAAATAGTGCATGAAAAGCTTGAGCGCCTTTTGAAAAGAGGGTTCTCCAAACCTGTAATCCGATTTTCGACAAAACAAATGGTAGAAAGTTACGAAAAATTATACAAGGCGTTGTCATAATATCATGTCTTCTATATTACCTCCAATACTTGTATTAACAATCTGCAGCTAAAGCATGTTATATACTAAATCAGCATAGCCGCAACCGAATGGAAAATTGTGTATCTCGTTGCCGCTTTGCTAATTCTTATGATACTTCTGTAAGTACAGGCCGCACCCTTTTTCAGTATTTCAGACATTTTTAAGACTCCGCATCTATCCACGTGGATTGGTTTGTGGCTAAATCCATACTGCGCCAGATGATTGATGGGTAATAGAGAAGTAATTTCCATCAATAGAGTAAATAAAAACACATGTTAAAACGTTTTCAGAAAAACGAAAATTTTGAAAAAATGAACCCGAAATCATTAATTCGTCGTTAGTATATAAAAAGGGGAACCAACTTTCCTCTAGGAATCAACCAGCCAGTAAGCCGGTGAAAAGAGAAGCTAAACCTGGGTTCGGGAAAAATGCAACCGACTCGGCGTAGCTATTTGGGCAAAAAAATATTGCAAAAACATCATTCGACCAATTGGGATATCTCGAATATTTTGTAACATTTTCTATTCCAAAGTTTTAATCCGATATATTCGTATTTTTTGACGGATTGAGGCTAAAGTATGGATTGGAACGACAGTGGGCAAAACGGATGCTAGTAAACGTAGACAAAAATCTAATCAGCAAGCTAAAGGAATGGGACGACGCCGCTTGGGACAGTCTGGTTGACGAATTCTATGGAAAGCTGCTGAACTACTGTAACCACTCTGTACGGTACCAGGACGAGGCGGAAGATATTGTCCAGGACGTGTTCATGAAGGCGAAGAATAATATTGCCAATTTTTCTAGTGCGAAGAGCCCTGCACCAAATATCGGACCCTGGTTGTGGACGATTACTAAGAATACCATAAGAGATTATTACCGAAAGAAGAATTTCAGGAAGGATCGTTTACAATTTCCCCAGCCGTCCGAAACGGCCAGCGCCCGCAATGCCCTGGAGGTCATGGATGGTCACACTGGGCCAAGGACGAAGGCGAGGAAGCAGGATCGCCATAAATTTCTTTTGGAAGGACTCAATAAGGTCGACCGCAAGTATGCAGACGTGATTTTTATGCGTTATATCGACGGATTATCACGCAGGGAGATGGCAGATTTACTTGGAGTTTCAGAGGATACAGTAAAAACTCGATTGAGAAGGGCTTTGGAGAAATTAAAAGGGCTCCTGCCAGAAAAATTATGATTACACAATGTACATACAAAATAATCTTTGATGTTGAGCCGCCAGTCTCCCCGGAAGGCGAGGAAAAAGATTTTATTAGGCGATTTGGTGAGCTGGATATCTTTCTTGAAGAGATTTTTATGGCTGTGAAATCTGACGAAAGCGCTTCGGTCAACGATAAATCGAAAAGGGGGGACGACCATAAAACGCAAGTTAAACAGCGTCTCCGTCAGCAACGGCACGATGTAGTAAAAGAGAAGGGGAACACCCTTAGGGAAAATGGATCAGCCCAGGCGATCAACTCCGGAATGGTAATTGGTGGTCGTTACGAGGTAAAATCTTTCATTGGCAGAGGAGGGTATGGCACGGTTTATAAAGGATTAGACCAGCAGTTAGGCCGTTTTGTGGCCGTAAAAATCTTAAAGCGAAAATCACTTGCGGACTCTCATGAGAAAGAGCGATTCTTACGGGAAGGACAGATTTTGGCCAAGATGAGTCATCCTCATATCGTACAAATTTATGATATAGGTGAGGAGCAGGACTATTATTTCATCATTATGGAATACATCGAAGGAAAAAATCTGGAACATTTTATCAGGGATCGTAGGACCCAATCAACGATTTTCGAACTCACCCAAACCATGGTCAAAATTAGTGATGCGTTAGGATCTATCCATAGGAAAGGGATTCTTCACCGGGACATTAAGCCATCGAACATAATGGTTGGTACAGAAGGCGATCCGAAGCTCATGGATTTCGGTATTTCAAAAAGTGCCGGCGAGGATATCGAAAATCAGCCGACATTAACCGGGGAAGGGAGTTTTCTGGGTACGGCTGAGTTCATGTCGCCGGAGCAGTTCAGTAGTCCGGGTCAAGTTAAGGCTGCATCGGACGTCTATTCATTGGGTTGTACCTTTTACAAGCTGCTTACGGGGCAGAATCCGATCCCCGGAAAGACTTTTCTTGAATTTCATAAGAATCACCTGGAATGTCAACCCACTCCCATTCGAAATATAGCAAGAGAAATACCGATATCTCTCGCCAACGTTATTCACAAAATGATGGCAAAAAGACCCGAAGACCGTTACCAGGACGGTGCCGCTGTAAAGGAGGCCTTGCTTGGAGTAAAAAAGAAAAGTATTCGACACCTAACCAAACTATTAAGTGGTTTTCTCCTCACCCTCTTTGGGATTGCTGTTTTGGCTAATGTGTTCAAACCTAAGCCGGAATGGTTTCCAAAACCACGAACGATTGCGGTAATTCCGTTTACTGAAAAAGGGAGTCAATATTCATTTGTTTCATCTGAATTCACAAAACTTCTCAAAAGCCATTATAATTTTTACAACACAGTCGAGCGTGGCGATATTTTTACGGCTATGGAGGAACTGGATCTAAATCGATCCGATCTTATTTCGAAAGAGGATTCGTTAAGAATTGGTAAACTTGTTGGTGCCCACATTTTTATCATGTTTGAAGTTAAAAAAATCAAAGAACAAGAAGTGGTGTATCCAAAGGCATTTGATGTGGAGACACTCCTACTTTTGGGGCTTGCTAGAATTCCTCCTGAAACTTTGGAGAATTTTAAGATTGGAAACCCGATATTGAGGCGCTCTTTGGATGAAATCATGAAGGGAATTGCTAATGAGTTAGTTTACAGAAGTTATGTCGGCTCCATAGAAAAGAGAGAGGCTCATCTGGAGCACGGCAAGCTGTATGGTGCTTCACAGGGAATGAAGGTAAGGGTTCTTGATAAGAAGAACAAGACTGTTGGTCTATTGGAGGTTACAATGACAGATAAGAATGCCGCTAAAGCAAAAGTGATGTCTGGAACTGGCAGTATTGGAGAGGGAATGCGAGTGGAGGAAGTCAAGGAATGAGGGGCTTTTAGGCCCATATTCACCAAAGTCTGCGATAAGAAACAAGAAAATTTGGCGAGTTCCGAACCGAGTCTGATTGCGGCTATCTTGTTAGGCCCTTATTCGTCAAAGTCTGCAATAAAAACCAAGAAAATTTACCTTGAAAACAATGCCGAAATATGGTTTGGCTGTTCCCCAACGGGGATAAATATTCTAGCCTGGGGTAGTCACCCCAGGAAGTTAAAGTTCCACTCTCTTTTTCCCTTAACAACGTTTTGCAAAATTAAATCTGAATCAATTCTGAGCACAAAAATCGAAAAATTCACGGAATTTGAGGTACACTTTGGTACACTTGAATCAAATAGCATAGCCGAGTTTGTGCTCAACACCGGTTCGGTTGGATGGTAAATCCCCCAATAAGTGTACCTAACTTAGGATTTGTGGATTCATAAAATTCTAATTTTTAATTGGTTATGAATTTTGCAAAACGCTGTAAGTCTAAATACCACCAATAGTCATCTGGGTTAAGATTTAAATCTATCATTCTCTGGATTAGGACATCTAGCCGTTCCTCACGCTGACTGCCCCCAATGATTTCTCCGATCGAGGGGAGAAGTACGTCCATTGCCCCTACAGTGATCCCATCATCGTTTATCCGCATATAGAAAGGTTTGATATCTTTGGGAAAATTAATAACCACCACTGGCTTTTTAACTGCTTTTTCAGTAAGAAACCGCTCATGCTCTGATTGCAAATCCATCCCATATTTAACGGGAAACTCAAATTTTTTATTTTTTTTGGCAAGGATTTCAACGACCTCTTCGTAAGACATTACGACAAATTCACTCTCGAAAATGGCGCTTAGTCTTTCAAGTAATGTCTTATCGATACGCGTGTTAAAGAAATCCATGTCTTTCTTGCAATGTTCAATTATATAAGAAAAAATAAATTTTAAGTAACTTTCGGCGAGGGTTACATCATCATTGAGTTCAGCAAACGCCATTTCCGGTTCCACCATCCAGAATTCCGCCAAATGTCGACTAGTATTGGAATTTTCAGCTCGAAACGTGGGGCCGAAAGTGTACACTCGGCCCACCGCACATGCATAACTTTCTGCCTCTAATTGCCCACTAACCGTTAAAGACGCTTCCTGGCCAAAGAAATCATGCTCGTAGATACTGGTTTCAAATTCATTTTCATTTGATTCCCCACATTCCAATGTGGTTACCCGAAAAGTTTGCCCCGCGCCCTCGCAGTCATTAGTCGTAATAATAGGTGTATTCAGATAGTAGAAGTTTCTATCCTGAAAAAATTTATGGGTAGCCATGCTAATTGCATTGCACAGCCGGACAATGGCTCCGAATGTGTTCGTTCTTCCACGTAAATGGGCAAATTCTCTTAGCTTCTCGAATGAAATTCTTTGCTTTTTAAGGGGATATTGGTTAGTGTCACACATGCTATAGATATGAATGGAATCCGCCTGTAGTTCCGCCGCCTGTTTCGTCCCCGGAGATTTTATAAGGACTCCTGTGATCTTTACCGAAGCGCCTGGCTTCAATCTCAATACCTCATTTTCCTAGTTATCAAGTTCTTTGTCAGCAACAACCTGTAAATTTTGGAGGCAAGAGCCGTCATTAACCTCAAGAAAAGAAAAACCACCCTTGGAATCTCTCCTGGTTTTCAGCCAGCCCTTGACACAGATGGATTCTCCATAACTCTTCAGTTTTAGAACATTATTTATGAAAAATGTTTTCATTGTCATAACTCACATGTTAGCCTGTCAATTTGTTCAATACTTCCTTATTTGAAACACGAGGTAATTTATCCTCAATTTTAGGAAATTTGTTCTAATCTTGGTATATATTTTCAAAAGGATTTTATTTTTATTTTTTTAGCGATTTGCAAGACCAATTTCAGAATGATTAGATAAGGCAAAATTCGTCGTTGTTTCGATAGTGCACAAACGTTCACCGCGATAACTTAATTTAATTTAGGTCTAATCCACGAAGATGCAGATGGTTGTATTGAAAACCGTCGAAAAGAATCCCAATCGGTTCAAATTACGGTCTGCTTGAAACGGCTCTAATTAAACCCAGCGGCTCCCAAAAAATGTGATTTGAAAGTCTGCGTTCGAGGGACGGTCGAAAAGAAATTTGAAATTACTTTGTCAGAAAAAGCGTGCCTAAAGCTTGAATGCCCTTCCCCTAAAGTTAACTTACTGTAAGGAGATTTCAGATTCTTAGACCTTGACTTTTGAGGCAACGCAAATGGAGATCTTTAAAAACTCACGATTTTAGATTGCCAAATCTCTTCTTTGCATAATGACACCCTATTGCTAGAACTAGGACAACTTAACGATCAGTTAACTAGACATCGCTATCGGGTTCTTGGTGGGCAAATGAACTAATATTCGGCCAAGAGGTATCTCCCGCATGGAATTCCTTTACAAATCGTCAACAGCCAATATGACTCTTCAGGGAATTTGGTGAAAACCAACTTAAGACTTCCTAGTGATATCGCTTTTTGATCATAAAAATCTAAAATCTGCAAACTCAATTCAATAAAATGAGTAAATACACTTTGCGCGTGCCCAAATTGAAGTTTTGGCTTTCGTCTTTTAGCCATCTTTGACTGCTTTTCAATCGAGATTTCCTCAAGGTAGCTTAGGCTAAGACTGCGGAATCTCTCAATCAAAAATTGCTAAAATTTCCAATTTCTTCCCGCGCAAATTATAATATACGGGGAGCGGTATTTTCGCCACCAAAATAGCCTGATTTAAGGGGATAAACAATTTGACAACTACATATATCGATTCTTTTATGTCACGATATCCCGATGAAGGATTGACCTTCGATGACGTTTCCTTGTGCGTTCAATATGCCGACTTTGCGCCTGAGGAAGCCTCAATTAAAACAAAGTTTAGTCGAAATATCGATCTAAATAAACCTTTTGTAAGTGCGGCTATGGATACGGTTACTGAATCCGATATGGCTATTTCAATGGCCCTCTCTGGCGGCATTGGCGTTATTCACAGAAATGGAACAATGGAAAAGCAAGCAGAGGAAGTCCGCAAGGTCAAGGGCTACTTGAACGGCCTTATTGAGAATCCCGTTATCTTTAACAAACGCATGTCGGTATCAGAAATTCTCGCAGAAAAGGAACGGAAAAAGTACAATTTTTCCGGCTTCCCGATCGTAGATGAGCACAAGCATTTATGTGGAATAATTACCTCGAGAGATATTAAATTTCTCCGAAAATTTGACGTAGCTGTTGAGCAGGTGATGACGGTTGACTTGAAAACAGGTCCAGTGGGAACGACCCTCGTTGAGGCTTTCGAAAATATGCTTGAAAACAAGGTAGGAAAACTACCAATCGTTGATAGTAAAGGCCACCTAGCCGGACTATATAGCTTCTATGACGTAAAAAGTCTTATACAAAATAACCAACCAGAAATTAATCGAGATAAATATCACAAGTTACGAGTAGCGGCAGCTGTAGGGCCTCATGATTATGAGCGCGTTGAAAAGTTAATTGAGGCTGGTGTTGACGCTGTCGTTATTGATACTGCACATGGTCACACAAAAAATGTCATCGATACCGTCCGTTACTTAAAAGATCATTATCCAGATACTGATACTGTTGCCGGCAATATTGGCTCTAAAGAGGCTGCAGTAAATTTACTTGATGCGGGTGCAGATGCATTGAAAGTGGGAATCGGACCAGGGTCCATTTGCACAACAAGAGTGGTAACAGGGGTTGGTATTCCGCAGTTAACCTCCATTTATGCGGTCTACAAAACGGTAATGAACGAGATTCCAATAATTGCGGACGGTGGTATTAGGAGTTCAGGGGATGTCCCTAAAGCAATTGCTGTGGGAGGATCATCGGTCATGATGGGATCAGCCTTGGCCGGAACTCGGGAAAGTCCCGGTGAAAAAATAATTCACCAGGGACGTACCTATGTAGTTTATCGGGGAATGGGAAGTCTGGAAGCAATGAAAGTGGGTAAAGGAAGTCGGGACCGATATGACCAAGCAGATATTGAGGATTCGAAAAAACTCGTACCCCAAGGAATCGAGGGTTTGGTCCAATTTCGGGGATCAGTTGCTAATATACTAACGCAATATATTGGTGGTTTGAAATTTGCGCTTGGATATTGCGGTTCGAGGACGTTGGACGAGCTTAGAAAAAAAGCACAATTTGTACGAGTGTCCTATGCTGGGCTTCGGGAAGGGCACGCTCATGATGTAAAGATATTAAAAGATGCTCCAAACTATAACTCTAGCATGTAATCTATGAGTTCTATTTTCTTGCTTGGTGGTAGTATAATATTCTTAGCGTTCGTGGCTTTAACCATTATGGTGTTGAGCTACGTGCCGTTGTGGATTCAAGTACAGGTATCCGGTATTCCGATATCTGTACTAAACCTTATAGCCATGCGACTGAGAGGGCTAAGTCCTAAGTTCATTTGTGCTCATATTATAACTTTGCGCAAAGCAGGTATAGAGATTGGGATTGATAGCCTAGAAACCCATGTTTTATCCGGAGGAAATCTAAATAGTGTAACAGAAGCTCTTATCTCTGCAAATAAGGCGGGCCTAGGCTATTCGTTTGATCGGATCGCAGCGATAGAGTTGGCTGGCAGAAATGTAGTAGACGCAGTTACGACTAGTGTAAATCCAAAGGTGTTAGTCTGTCCAGTTAGCGGGACGGAGAAAGTGATGGGGGTTGCAAAAGATGGTATCCGTCTGAGCGTAAAAGTCCGTATTACTGTAAGAACCAATTTTGAGCGACTAATTGGTGGCGCAGGTGAAAGTACTATCATCGCCAGGGTAGGAGAGGGGATTGTTGCTGCAATTGGTGCCTCGGAGACGCATAAACATGTTCTAGCAAGACCGGAGATAATCTCGCAATATATTTTGTCGCGGGGACTTGACCGGGGTTCATCATTCGAGATACTATCCATTGATGTATCCGAGTTGGAGGTGGTTGACAATGTAGGGGCACGTTTGCAAGAACTCCAGGCGGAAACAGATAAAAAAGTTGCGCAGGCAAAAGCGGAAATGCGGCGTGTTGCTGCCGTGGCTCGGGAAAAAGAGATGAAAGCCAAAGTTGTAGAAATGACTTCCCAAGTAGTATTCGCACGTTCGATTGTTCCTCATGCGGTAGCCTCATCTTACCTTAATGGCAAAATCTGGCGAAATCCGAATCCGACTCTTTCTGGTTTAGGTCGAAGACTTTGGGATTGCTGCGAAAATTAGTAATTGTTGTTTTTGCGGTTGTCAGACGGCGATCTGCAAGTTATGTTTCGTGCGAATGATTTATTTATAGGCTTATAAGTCCTAAGGTATTATCGTGATGACTACAGTTATTCGCGAACTCAAGAAATTAAATCAGAAAGAACTTTGACGTTGATGTTAAGGATCCGTATTGTTGCCTCTTTTTTCTCTTTCCTCTTCGACCTTTCCAATAGGAGCTCAGTTAGGAGATGTGGCAGCTTATGATGATCTAAGAAAATGTAGTGAAAGTAATTCCGAATTTAGGGTTAAGATTTCTAGGTCCGGTCATGCAATTTTGGGACCGAACAAGATTAGCATTAAAAAATAAATCCAAAACTGTCTTAATATATGCCAATACAAGAGCGTCATCTTGCAATTGATATCGGTTCAACAGGGATATCTATCGGTGAATTTGAGTATCCAAATAGTGGCGGCCTAATTCTCCAGGCATTTAGCCACGTTGAATTTTCTGAACAAATAAGCGAATCGAACCGATCCGAGGTGATCAGTGGGGCCTTACAGAAAGCCTTTCAAGAGGAAAATTTTACTACCAAAAAAGCGGCAATTTGTGTTTCTGGCCAAGCTGCTTTTATGCGTTTTGTCAATTTGCCTCCTATATCTGAAGAAGAAACGCGGATTAAGCAGATCGTTGAGTATGAGGCAAAACAAAACGTGCCTTTCCCCATGGATGAAGTCATTTGGGATTATCAGTTAATCTCCGGTGCGGACGATGAACTCGGGGTTATGTTCGTCGTTATAAAAAATGAGATAGTTGAGGGCGTTATTGATGCAGTTGTCAAGAACGGTTTAAAGCCAACCTTGGTTGACTTTGCGCCATCAGCGTTGTATAACGTTGCACGTGCCAGTCATATAGGAGACAACGAATGCGCTATGGTTTTAAATATTGGAGGAAGGTGTACTACACTTTTATTTCTTGATGGTCAGAGATTTTTCGCCAGAACAATACCCATCGGAGGTTTCTCCATTACCCAACAAATCACCAAAGAGTTTGGGATTAGCATCAGTGAGGCTGAAACTCTTAAACGGCGTCATGGTTTTGTTGCTCTTGGCGGTGCCTATGAAGAACCCGAATCAGAGGTAGCTGCGACCATATCTAAGATTGTCCGCAATGTAATGACCCGCTTACATGGAGAGGTTAACCGATCTATCAGCGTATACAGAACTCAGCATAAGGGGAACAAGCCGGTCCACCTGCATCTATCCGGGGGTAGCTCTACCATGGCCTTTACGGATCATTTCTTTTCCGAGAAACTGCGAATGGAAGTCAGCTATCTTAACCCTTTCAAAATTGCTTCACTTAATAAGTCTTTGGATATAAAAAAACTTGAGGACGTAGCTCACCTATTTCCTGAGACTGTCGGTGTCGGTTTACGGAGTTCGTTAGAGTGCCCAGTTGAAATTAGCTTGATTCCGGAATCGTTGCGGCAGCAGCAGTCTTTTGCTTCTAAAAGGCCGTTCATCATCTCCGGTAGTTTTATCTGGATTTTGATTCTAGTCGTATTTGCAGGGGTTTTCTATAAAGAGGCAGCACTGTTCAGTTCAACAGCATCACGCAAAAAGGCCAAGGTTGAAGATTTAAAAAGGATTCAAAAAGAAATTGCGTCATTCCAAGAAAAACAAAAGAAGGTACTGGAGAAATTAAATACAATTGAGACACTTATGAATTCCCGTTTTGCATGGAATGAGTTCTTAAACGCACTCCAGATGGCTAAGCCCCAAGACGTCTGGCTTTTAAATGTGTCTAAGATTGGTGGTCCGTTAAAGGGAGGCAAGCAAGAGCCTTCTAAAAAGAGTAAAAAAAAGAATCCTTTCCCTAAAAAAAGACCCTCGAAATCTGCTCAAAAAATAAGTAGCGACACAATTTGGTTTGAAGTGGTCGGACAGGCAGTTACAATACCAAGCAAAGAACCTCAACGGGAGTTATTTACCTTCCAACAGGCAGAAGAATTTAACCGACTGGTTAAGGTTGCAAAAATGGAGGAAGGAGAAGAACAAAAAAAGGCTGAATCGAACAAGGCTGAGGTTGCCGATAATCGTGATTATTTCTGGAAGCCAAATACTATTGAACCAGATATAATTCTTTCTGAATTGTTCCTCAAAAGTTTACATTCTTCGGAGTTCTTTTCGGACAACTCGGCAGAAACAAGAATTTTAGAAAGTAGATTTTCCGAGCGATTTCGGAATTTAACCACATTTAGAATACAACTAAAGCTTGTAGAACCGATCGGCTCTAAGCCGTGAAAATGAGGCCGAAAAATTCATGGTAATAGAATTTTTGAAAAAAAATATTTTTTTAGTAGTTCTCACAACAGGGTTACTGATCACCACCATTGTCTTGGGAATTACGATAAAAAATCTTCACAAAGATGTCGAGAAAAAAGAGCAAGAGGTGAATCAGATTATCGAGACGGAAAAAAAATTTGCAAGCAGCCCTTATGCACTCTCGCCAGGAAACGTAAAGCAGGCTGAGGCCAACTATATTCTCGCGGACGAAAGCCTTAAAGCTCTGCTGACCCAGCTAACCGAAAAATATCCACAATTGGAAGTCAATGCGGACATGACCGCACTGAAATTCAAAAACTTTTTACGGCAGGTGTGTATCCGAATGGAAAACCTACTTCGCAGCGGTGACATTTGGATACCAGATGCGCTTAAATATTTTACCTATGACCAGTATATGAAACCAGATATCTTGCCCAGTAGCAGCGAGATTAAATTGATAATGGGCCAATTAGAAGTCGTGCAAGAAATTTTATATTTGGTGTCACAGTCTCAAATTAGTAAACTGTTAGAGTTAAAAAGGTTACACGGATTAAATTTTGTTAAAAAGGAGTTATATGACTACATGTCTTTCCAATTGGTCTTGATTGGCGATGTGGAATCTCTTCAACGCCTTTTGAATTCCCTGCAGGGAGCTAAATACTTTCTTCTGGTCAAAGACTTCGCTCTAAAAGCAGAGTCTATCCCTCAAAGTCGTAAACGGGGTAATCGATCCGGCGGAAAGGGCAAAATGGCCTCCAAACATGATCGGTTAGTTTATACAACAAAGGCCCAGATAAAGGCTAGCATATTATTAGACTACATTAGCTTTCATCCACAAAGGGATTAAATAGTTTGAAATTTTTAAATAAGACATTGGACATTGTCGTGCGGTTTTATGACAAGATCCTTTTAGGAATTGCTCTAGCAGTTCTCTCTATTGTATTACTTATCGAAACTAAAAGGCTTGCTGAAACTCGAGCTAAAGTTGATGATGCGTTGATGGATAGGAACAAATCGAATAAATCCATTGAATTGATGGATGTCGCTGAATTTGAGTCAAGGGTCGACTTTGATCAGGATGTTCCCTGGAAGAATTCTTATGGTAAGGGGTCCTTATTCGACCCGGATGAATACGTTTACAGTGTCGATGGGTCACCATATTTATTGCACCTATCAACCTTAAAAAATCCATATACAGGTAAAACAGACCTCCCGGGAAATCTCAAGGGAAGTGCTGGCTCTAACGATTCAGGAAACGATGGAGATACAGACAAAGATGGTATTCCAGACATCGTCGAGAATAAGTATGGTTTGGATAAGTTTAATCCTAACGATGCAACTTTAGACAAGGATCGCGATGGTTTCCAAAATTTTGAAGAGCTTTTCCACAAAACAGATATTGGCGATCCATTATCCCGGCCAAAACTGATATCGAGAGTTCGGCTTTTTAAAAAAAAGAGGAACCCCCTTGGTATTACGCTTAAAAAGATTAATACGAACAACGACCCTGAGTCCAAAAAGAGTTGGGACATTATGGTGAATTACAAATCAAAGAAAAGATGGAAGTCCGACTTTCTAAAAATTGGAGATATCATTCCTCAATCCCATTTTAAAATAATCGATGCAGAGTACAAAGAGGTTGTTGTAGACGGTATTCCAACTGAAAATTCGGAAATTACCATAAAAGCAGAAGACCAAGCTCCGATTACGCTAATGCGCAATCGCACAACGTTTTCTGAAGATGATTTGTACGAGTTACTCTATTTTCTCAAAAACAGGCCAGCTAAAATAACTGTAAAACTGAACGAGGAATTTTCTTTAGAAGATTTAAATAGGCAAAAGGAAATTTACAAACTGGTTACAGAAGGTAATAATGTCCCGATAATAGCAGAATTGGTCGGCTCAGGAGAACGATTTAACGTGGCAAAATATAGCAAATCGGATAAAAAATATTTTGCCAAAGAATGATAAACGTAATGAGCTTGATAAATTTAAGCTATAGATGTGGATAACGTTACCCATACGAACCTTGTGCACTATTCAGCTGGTGCGGTCTTATCATCTTAATGTAGTCAGAGGGCAATTTATGATGGCCTACTATGAGGCGCTCAAATTAATATTGGACTAAAAATCTGAAATTCTGGGTGTTTTATATAGTTGGAATAGTGTATAATTATTGGTACAATAGAAGTTTTACCTGATATACCGAGTGAAAACTTTAAGGAGGAGAAGATGACATTAAATGTATCCAGACCTATTATTCTTGCGATAACAATGTCTTTGGGTATAATTTTAATAGGCTTGAAAATACGCGCTCAAGAAAGTAACTGGACTTCCTCTGATGATAATATTAAGGCCTCACCAGAAGGAGTTGGTGAATCAGATTATTCGAGGGGTGAAAGTGAAGTTTTTGAAGTCGAGGATGTCGATGATCAGGGTGACTTCCATCGTATTATGAAAAAATCGATTCCTGATAGTATCGGAGCCGACCTATACGAAAGCCTTGAGGAAGTAGAGGAAGGTGGCGAATTGTCAATTGGAGAGATTCAGGATAATGAAGTTGTTCGTCGACGGGAGAAAGAGCTGGAAGCTGATAATCTTTATATTGAAGGCCGAAAGGTATTTCTTGAAGGTGACTATGAAACGGCGGTGAGAAAGTTTATATCTGCTCAGGTCAAATTAAATGAAGCATCTAGATCTGATCCCAGAATTCTGGAGAAACAGGAGTTACTTGATCGAGTTCTAGCATATACCTATGAGGAATGGGCCGAGAAGGTCTCTGAGGAAGCAAAAGTTCTTGTTGAGCTCGACAAATTTGAGGAAGCAATAGAGAAATATAAAAAGGTAATTGAAAAGGATCCTGAAAGAAAAAGCGATATCAATAAAAAAATTCAGAATCTACAAAGGTCTATCAAATTTGCAGAGTTCAAAGATAAAACGTCACCTAAAAATGTCGACCCGGAAAAGCCAATTAGGGATCATGAGATTGATATTAAACTAGAGCAAGGGAAAGTATACTTCGAAAATAGGAGATATTCAGATGCCCGTGAGCTATTCGAGCACGTGCTACTTAAAGAGCCATATAATATTGTGGCCACCAGATATCTCCAAAGAATCAATGAAAAGTTGCTTGAAGCTGGGAAAGAGCGTCGGGATGTCATGACCATGGAACGCATCGCTGAAATAAAATGGAAGTGGAATGATCCAGTTACTCCATTGGTAAGCCCAGATGTAATTGTCGAAGGCTCTAAACCTGTAAAAAAAATTAGTAGAGTTGGTGAGGGTATATGGGCTAAATTGGATAGTATCATTATACCGAAAATCTCATTCGAAGAAGCAACCATCCAATCTGTAATAAAATACTTAAAGAACAGGAGCCGGGAGCTGGATCCAGACGGTGAAGGGGTTAACATTTTCCTACAATTGGAAGCGCAAGCGCCTGTTCAAGCGCCTGTAGAAGAAGATGATGATGAATTTGGGGACGAAGATTTCGACTTTGAATTCGAAGATTTCGAAGTCGATTCAGACGAAGAAGTAGAGGAAGAAACAGCTCAACCAACTCCAAAAGAGATTACTATCTCTATGGACTTTGACAACATCCCACTGGGTGAAGCTGTTCGTTACATCTGTCAGGGGGCCGGGCTCAAATATAAGGTCGAAACGCATGCCATTATCATTGCTTCCAAGAACATCGCGTTTGACGAAATGGAAACGCGTTTTTACCCAATTGAGGCGGGCTTCCTAAAGCAGCGCATAACGCGAGAAGCCGGCGAAGGATTTGCGGAGTCATCTAGCAGTGGAACTGATTTAGGGCCAGAAGATCCCTTGACATTATTCCAGAAGTACGGCATCGAATTTCCGAAGGGAGCAAAAATTACCTATGATCAAAGGACTAGCAAACTCATCGTAACCAATACCCCGACAAACTTGAGAAAAGTGGAAAGAGTTCTTGCGGAGCTCAACGTTCAGCCTGTACAAGTAACGATCGAAGCTAAATTTGTTGAAGTTTCCCAAAGGGACCTGGACGAGTTAGGATTTGAGTGGTTATTCACGGGCGATGCTGATACGGGTGGATCAAAGACGGTTGATTTAGTCGGTGACTCTGAATTAGAAATCCTAAAACAGTCGGGTGGCGGGACAAATGCTGCAGACCTAAGCGGTGGCTTGAGGTTTCTCTCCGATAATCCAGACCTAACAACCTCCAACGACCGGCTTTTAGAAGTGAATTCCATACTGGGTAGTTGGACGTTTAATACTATTATTCGCGCGCTTCAGCAAAAGGAAAGCGCAGATGTTCTGTCAGCACCCAAAGTTACGACTGTGAGCGGTGAAACGGCAGTTCTCAAAGTAATTGATGAGAAATTTTTTGCTGAAAGTTATTCCGAACCGGATTTCCAAGCTGCATCAACAGACGCTAATGGGAATACTATACCACCTACCATCAAACCACCAATTCCTCAATTTGGGGATGCTACAGAAATAGGTGTCATTCTGACGGTGACGCCAACCGTTGCCTCAGATGGGTATTCCATCGATCTGGAGCTGGCGCCTGAAGTAATCCAATTCCTCGGGGAGGATGTTTTTAGCTACACAATACAAATTGGGGGAGAAGAAATAAATGTTCCCCTTACTGTTCCCATTATATCCAAACGTCAAATTAGAACTAAAGTCATTGTTTGGGATGGCGAAACAGTTGTACTTGGGGGAATGATTACGGAAGATATTAGAGAGATTGATGACAAAATTCCCTTTCTCGGTGAACTTCCAGTGTTTGGCCAATTATTTAGAAATAAAGGCCAAACCAGCGATAAACGAAATCTTTTAATCTTTGTTACCGCTAGGCTGGTAAACCCAGCAGGCCTACCTGTTCGAACTGCGGATATCCGTGGTCTTCCCGATTTTAGAAGGTAATCAAAACGCTATCCAATTATCTCTTTACAAATTTTTTCAAGAATAGAACACAAAAGAATAAAGCAGTATTTAGAAAAGGTCACTTTGCTAAATCGAAGCGGGGTTGATTAGAACCTAAAATAATCTTGCTTTTTCTCAGATTAAATTCATTTTCATCTATCATATCCTAGTGTGTTGACTACAATCTCGTTTTCGGGTTTTGCGGATAATGGGCGTCGGAAATTTTGATGGTTTTTCAAACTGGAAAATCTGACACAGTTTTGCTGAAGGCACACCCCTACTGTAAGCCTTCACAATAAATTCATGAGACTTTTCTAGGTTCACATAACCTCTTAATAAATAACTGGTTATATCATGTTTTTTTGTGTGACCGACTGTTTATGACGATCAATATTGATCCGAAAATTACCACTGAATATACTCTTTGTGCATACTTATCCTTCATAGTGTCTCAAATTATTCTAGAAATTATTATTCAAATATTTACGACGCCGGATAATGACGCTTAGCCTGTGCGGATCTATAGAAGGCGTATGCATTTAACAATATTATTCCCTTTGCGAAAACCAAGATAAAGTCAACGGGTATTCTATATATTTTTGATCAGGTTACGACGAATATGGAGCGGTGAGCCGAAAGTGTCCTAATTGAAAATGGCGGGCTTACGTCGGGTTGAAGACTGGACATTTATCTTTGTTTGAAATAAAAGGATCTCCGCAAAAGTTTTGGAGGACATGGACTGTTGCTGAAAAATTTCTTAATTCACTAAGATAAGTCAGCTACGTAGAAATACGTTACCCTGAAGACTACCTTTGGGGACGATTATTGTTTAGCTTCTTCAGTGTACTGACAATTCTTTGCGCAGTCTTTCCGTCCCAAAGGTCGGGAACCTGAGTATCTCTACGCGAAAATGTGTTTCTAAAGTTTTGATAAGAACTTAAAATACCCTTTCTTGTTGTTCCTACCAAGGTGTTCGACCCCTTCTCAATGGTTATCGGTCTTTCCGTATTGTCCCTCAATGTGAAACATGGAATGCCTAATGCGGTTGTTTCTTCCTGAAGGCCACCACTATCGGTTAAAACTAGCGTTGCATTTCTCCATAAAGCTAAAAAATCAAAATATGACATCGGTGCTCGTAGCCGGATGTTAGAATTCTTTAACTTATTTTTGAGCTGGAAATGTTCAATGTTCTTTTCTGTTCTCGGATGTATCGGAAAGTAGATTGTCATTTCTTTGGCGATTTCGCCTAGCGCTTCTATTATTTCCGTTAGCCTTCCCCTATGGTCGACGTTCGAAGGCCGATGAAGTGTCACAACGGCGTAGTCTTTTTCCTTTGGAGAAAAGCGCTTTTGATGGTTTAACTTTTCCAGGGAGTAATGCAGTGTATCAATCATAATGTTACCAACAAAAAAAATTTGGTCGTCTGTCTTGCCTTCATTTTTTAGATTTGTTACCCCACTGTTTTCGGTTACGTAGTGGAGATCAGAGATGGAATCCGTAACGATGCGGTTTATTTCCTCAGGCATTGACATATCGCCACTCCGTAGCCCAGCTTCGATGTGAGCTACAGAGATATGTAACTTCTTCGCTGTAATCGAACACGCAAGTGTAGAATTCACGTCCCCAACAACAGCTACAAGATCGGGCTCCTCTTTTTTGCAAACTATTTCAAACTCAGTCATGATTTTCGCAGTTTGTACCGCATGGCTTCCGGGGCCTGTTTCAAGAAAGTAGTCGGGTTCTGGAATATCGAGTTCGTTAAAAAAAACCTTGGACATGTCATAATCGTAATGTTGGCCAGTATGCACAAGACGAAAACTCATGTCTCGTTCGTTGAGCCTCAGTTCATGTACCAAGGGGGCAATCTTCATAAAGTTAGGACGCGCGCCTGCGACTACTATAAGTTTCATATTTGACCAGATTTTGTAAATAATTTAATAAGACACGGGAATTAGTATCACTTTTCTAAACTAATCTAAATGAGATGTAGCCGAGAACTTAAGTCAGGGATTTTTTCGACAACCGAAGGAATATCCACAGATATCACATGTCGAGAGCCAAGCTCCGGACAGCCATTAGCAGCCTTTTGCAAAAATACATTGCATAAGATCTGGGTGGCGCTCTCAGAGTTTAATCTAGCAAAGTAAAAGTAGAATAAGGTACATTGAAAAAAGTTTTTGCGTTATTTTTTCCCTTATTTTGCTGTTTTTTCTTGAATCGGCATCGCCCTAGACTCAATTGAATTATTCGGAGGAAGGAAATGTTCAACCGAGGGGAGAAAAAATGCTATAAATTTGTACGTGAAAAACAATATACCATTATGCAAACGTAGCTAATTGCAAAACGCTCCTCAGAATCATCGCGGCTTAATATGCCCATCTCTGATAATAAACCGCAAGTCCCTTATAAAGAGAATCTTACAACTTTATCATTAATTTACACATCTACAAATTTTGGCCGTAGAATTTAGTCAAAATATAGTTTAGGATTTATCTCAGTTGTAAAGGTTTTTTCGCCTGCCTTGCTTGTACTTGTGAATTGGTGTGAAGGAGATGTCAAAGATGAAAGATAAGCCTTTCACTTAGGCTGTGGTAACATGAGCCATAGGGGATGATGGGCTTGAAGGAGACCAGGGTGGGCTAGAAAAAATTGGTATTTTTTTAAAGTTGTGCCTGATAACGTGTTTTAATATCCTGCATCCTACATTTTACATCTTTAGGCTGAGCTTTAATGCATAAATAACTACAATAACACCGACATGCTTAAATATCGCCACGCTATTGTTGCTATCTAACGGTTCAAAGCTGGGCAAATAACCATAAAATAATATCAGACTATTTCAGAACTTTCTCTGAGGAGGAATCGATGAATCAAAAATCGAGGACGATCATTCTCCTACCTAAAATTGAGCTTTGAGTTTTCCTTCAGCGTTTTGCAAAATTCATAACCAATTAAAAATTAGAATTTTATGAATCCACAAATCCTAAGTTAGGTACACTTATTGGGGGATTTACCATCCAACCGAACCGGTGTTGAGCACAAACTCGGCTATGCTATTTGATTCAAGTGTACCAAAGTGTACCTCAAATTCCGTGAATTTTTCGATTTTTGTGCTCAGAATTGATTCAGATTTAATTTTGCAAAACGTTGCTTAGGTGCTTAAACTGGACGCCTAAGTACTACGGGCCTTTTTAAAAATAATATTGTAACACGCCTTACATAAATACTTGATGTCCGTGGTAAAAGGATTTCGTTCTTTCTCTTTTAGATAATTCCTCTCCGATTCAACAATTTCCTGGAAAGATTCAGGCATATCCGCGTAATACGGAGGGATTAGTCCTGGATAGAATTGGACACGGAGAGATTGTAGATCTTTTGGATATAAATTGAAATAATGTTCACTAAGGGCGCGAACCCCGACTAGCGCTATATCCCCTTTAAAAAAATTTGCAATCTGGGGGAGTTCGTCGATCCAAAATTTGCGAAAAATAAGCCCCCAACTTGTTACTCTAAAATCATTCTTGAATTTACCTTTATCGTTTAATTTGAAATTATCATAAATGTATTCTTGGAGATACTCTGAATATGGATACATGGTACGAAATTTGTTGATGTATATTTTTTTGCCGGCATAACCGATGCGCCGTAATTTAATTAATGGTCCATATGAAGGATTTTTGTCAATAGATGGGTGTTTTATTTTTCGGCATACTAAACATAGGCAATTATTAATCTCTCGAGTTGCAATCACCTTAAACCCACAGAAATATAGCCGGCCAAATACTTCCGCTTGAGATAGAACCCTGTTCTTTCCTCCGGTAAGCAAAAAATAAAGATTTTTGATAATCGGAATTTTAGGAAAGATTCGGGAAACTATAAAATTCAGATAATAGGCGAAATTTCCCAGGTATTTAGGATACTTTGAAATAATTTTGTTTTTATGGGTACTCACGGTCTCCACTCTACAAATAAAATATCCGTTATTGTATAATTTTCTGTGAACTTCAAGAAAATAACGGTTGATCCTGCGGATATCGTTAATCCTATGTAAATTGATAAACAGTTTATGAGGCTTGTTTTCGATACGCCGCATCCTTTGGATTGTATCTTGAGGAGAAGCACTGGAATAATCGGTATCAGGGGATTTAATTCGCACGGGTTCCAATTGTGCTAAGTCACGGCTTTCAAGTACGACTGATTCTGCTGCATCTATTTTGCCACAGTCCACATGCTCTCTTAAAAATTGCAATAGCTTAGGCCATCCCTTCAAGTACCGTAGTTCTAACTCTTTCTCTACAGGAAACGCAACATTCTCAGTCCTCCTCAGTGTAGTCTGTTTGTCGTCCTCTAAAATTTTCTGTTTCAGGAGCGCGCGGGCCTCATCAACAGATTCAATGTCTTTTACTTGATTGCCTTTAAGGGGTAAGTCTGAATACAGGAAGTAAAGAATCAATTCAGCGAATCCTAAAATAAAAAATGTCCCGAAAACTTGCAATCTTGAATAGAACGACAAGCGAAATAGAAAAACAATTACAGACATTAATGCTATGCTTAAAACAAGAGATTTAATGTAGGGCGTAATCGCATGAACAAGGTTTGCATGTCGACGCTGAAAAAATTTGCCCGTATAAATGGAAGTGATAAACCAGACACCGTAAACCAGTAAGAGCGCTTTTTCGTAATCTTCAACAAGGAGAAAAGTTCCACGTTTGAAATAGTTTAATGCATAGAACGAACCCGAAACCAGCAGGAGATCAGCCAATAATTTACGGATGGAGAATCGATATTGATCGTGCTCGGAGGATGATGATGGTTTAATACCAGAAATGTAAAGCTTATTTCCTCGAGTCAGAAAATATACAGAAACAAAAGCAAGTTGGACGGTTCCATACAATATACAGGTACCAAAAATATGGGCTCGGGAAAACGCAAGTAACTCTACAATGATAATAATGAATGATAAAACATACGTTGTATATAAGGTTGATTTCAGAACGGTAAAAAATGCATTATTAAAATTTTGGTATTTTTCTAAATTAAATTTTTGGGCCAAAAGGGACACTGGCAGCCAAACAAGGTTCATTACTATGAAAAGATTTACATAGGGAAGCGAAAGGGTGAGACTAGATTTTCTGAAGAAATATATAATAAAAAAGCAAACGTTCAGGGCCAAGGCATCACCTAAAAAACTAACAGTTGTAAATCGGGCCTTAAGATCATAACGAAACCGGTGGACAATATCTTCCAACAGCTTAGGACGCAGAAGATGGTTTAATGTCGAATACTTATTCGCCAGTTCACTTGATGTTTCAGGACCTGTTTTGAAAGGAAATTTACTAAGCTTCATATCTACCAGAAAGGAAAGGGTGGTAATTTTAGTTTTTTTGATACAGAAGGAATTAGACTTTTTCTATAACTGTTCTAATCGCCTATTGTTCGGTGAAGACAGATTATCTGCGTAAAATTTATCGAACGAAGGAATGATACTAACAAAGGACAATTGTGTTGAATATAAACGGATAAGGGAGCATTGCAAACCGAAATATTGCATTCTAGGATTAAAAATTTACCTGAGAACGATGATCAGGGGATCTTAATGTTAAATTTGGCGCTATTTAAGATTGCATAGCGTTTATTGGGAACATATGTCTCGATTAGAGAACATAGATAACCATCTATAGGGAGATAGTTATCTATATTTTTTTATAAAATGTGTAGGCACAATTTTGTTTGTATATACCTTGCATGGCCAAGAATGTCTCTTTCGTAAAAATATGACAGAAACTCAATATCACTAAAGTGTCAATTTAAACAAAGAGACAAACTAGGACGTGCACAGCATTGTACAATTTATCATCTTTTTTATCATCAAAAACGGAGTTTATTAGTAGACACTGCCCGGTAAAAACTTAAAATTCCTGGCACCTGAACTCCTGACATACCCCTATTTCCCAGCCTCAGGTTGGATTTTTTTTTGCGAAAAAACCATAAAAAGTTATTGCATTTTTCTCGCGCGCATGTATACGTGCTGGGTGCGAGATGAACCCGCCACTAATCATGGACCCCCTAATGAACCAGCCGATACCAGATAAGTTGATCGAGATCCC
>JAVJHY010112438.1:0-22887 GCA_035593235.1 Phascolosoma agassizii
TGTTTTGACAACGCGAGCACCGTAATGACAAACGCTATGGGTAACGCGACGAACTCAGGAGAAGGATACGCAATGGCGTTTACATTACTCACAGATTCCTAAAATCCATTGTTTCAGCCATGACCCGCTTCTTCGGAATGTAGAGCGCACTCTTTGTGTTAGGTCGTTGCCCTACCCCAAAAAACTGGTCCCAGGTAATAATTGAACTAGCCATTTGAGTCTATGACTGCATCTATAAGAGTATGGAACAAAAGCCATTAATCAGCATTGGAATAGTCACATATAATCGCCTTGGATATCTTAAGCGCTCTCTTGAGAGTGCTCTTGAGCAAGGGGATGCGGTCATGGAGGTTGTTGTCGTCAATGATGGCTCTACTGATGGTACAAAGGAGTATCTCGATGGGTTAACGAACGAACGAGTGCGTGCAGTGCATTTTGAAAGTAACTGTGGTAGGCCAACGGCGAGAAATGAAGTGGTTGCTAGGATTAAAGGTGATTTTCTCTTATGGGTTGATGACGATGATGCCCTGGCGGAACAAGGAGTTGCTCTTCAACTAGAATCCCTTGCCAGGCATCCAGAAGCAGATATCATTTACGGTAATCATGTAGCTTGCGATGAGTTTTTAAATCCACAGACTGAAAGGGAGTCTACAGGCGTTGCTCCAGGACATATGTTGATGCATTTAATGTATGAAGACATAGTTCCCAACGGTGGAACGCTAATTCGCAAATCGGTGTTTTCTCGGGTTGGTAATTATGATCTCAGCTTTCTTAGGGCACAGGATTATGACTTTTGGGTAAGGGCAGCCGTTGCAGGATGCGTTTTCTTACACAATAATCGACCGATTTACTATTTTCGCTTCCATGAACGAAATTTAGCCAATCCAGAAATTAATCGAGATCAGAGCCGTTATCATTGTAGAATAGTTGCTAAGGCGCTTGCGAGTGCACCAATTGAAAAGATATTCCCTATTCTTGACTGGCACAACAATCCAGAGGAATCTGCTGCGAAGGCATTGTTATTCCTAGCGCGAATCTTTTTTGACCACGGAGATGACGGTAGTGCGCTTGAGTGTATTGAATTGAGCGAGGGGTATGATAGTTCAGATGAAGCTAGTATCATGAAAGGCTATGTGTATCGAGCAATGTCGAGATGGAGCGAATCCGCTGATGTCTTTGCAAAGTTAATGGCGAAGCTTAATCCTAGTTACGCAGGTATGTTAGTTAATGTCGGTGCCCCTCGAGGGAGCGTTGCGGTTGCTGAGCAGGCGCGCAAAAATAAGAGTCAACAGGAGGTGGAATTTGGAAGCTACGGCACGTAAATTATGGTGCCGCATTGAAAAAACTTCGGGGCAGACTACCGTTTTTCTTGAAGGTGCGTGGCAGCTTGCTAACATAAAAGTAATCGCTAGGCACCTTTCAAAGACTTTAGCTCTTACTAAGGGCGATGAGGTTATTGTTGATGGAAGGGGTTTAGATACGCTTGATACTTCCGGTGCGATGCTGGTGTTTCATTTTTTAACTAACGCAGGGATTGATGTTAGAAGTATCCAGTTTGCAAACATGGATGAGCGCCACCTAGACATTGCGCTGCTTGTTGTTGAACGTCTTCAAAATCCAGAAGAGCTACATAGCCCGATAAGATTTAACCAGCTAGAACGTTTAGGGCAAGGAGCCATACGTGCATATGAAAACATAGTCGAGCTTCTTAGCTTTATCGGTGAGACTAGTTTTGAATTATCTCGTGTCTTTTTGAGACCAAAAGCCCTTAGGCTAAAGGAACTTTTTGTGCAATTGGAGCTAGTTCTAGTAGATGCTGTTCCTGTTGTTTTTCTTGTTACATTTCTTATCGGTGTTGTTATTGCATATTTGTTTGCCATCCAAATTGAACAATACGGTGCAAATATTTTTATAGTCGATGCGGTGGCACTGGCTATGTGTAGAGAGCTTTCGCCAATTATTGTCGCGATAATTATGGCTGGGCGCTCTGGTTCGGCCTTTACGGCTCATCTCGGTGCTATGAAATTAAACGAGGAGATTGATGCGCTTGAGACACTCGGATTGTCGCCAATGCAAGTGTTGGTAATTCCAAGATTTGTTGCATTAGTCGTGGCTATGCCATTACTTGTTTTTGCTGGCGATATTATTGGTATTGCTGGAGGGATGCTTATTGCTGATTTGCGCTTAGGTATCACAGGGACAACGTATATTGAACGATTGCAGGTAGTTCTGACAGTGAAATCTGTTGTTGTAGGGTTGATTAAAGCACCCGTTTTTGCTGCGTTTATTGCCGTGATAGGTTGTCGTATGGGACTAGCTGTGGAGAATAATGCCAGGAGCGTTGGTTTAAACACAACTTCAACTGTAGTCCAAAGTATTGTTTCAGTTATTCTTCTCAATGCGGGCTTTTCCGTTATTTTTGTAGAGCTCGGTATCTGAATGAATAATGCCTTGGCAATTGAAATGCCGATAATAAGTATTGACTCGGTGTATACTAAGTTTGGCAGTTTGGATGTACATAAAGGAGTTAGTTTTTCAGTGTCGCGAGGAAGTGTTGTGGCTCTTATCGGTGGTAGCGGGAGTGGTAAATCAACGTTACTTCGCGAAATAATAGGATTGCTTCGACCAAGTGCTGGTCGAATTGCTGTTTTTGGTAAAGACGTTTGGAATTCTACTTATGAAGAGTTGAGAGCACTTAGAAGTCGCTATGGGGTATTGTTTCAAAATGGTGCCTTGTTCTCTGCGATTACAGTGGGGGAAAATATAGCAGTGCCTTTGGTAGAACAGACTGATATTCCAAAGGACCTCATTAAGTGCATTGTGCAACTGAGGTTAGCACTTGCGGGGTTATCAAGGGCGACGGCTCGAAAAATGCCCAGTGAACTTTCAGGTGGAATGAGGAAACGAGTAGCACTGGCACGTGCTTTAGCTTTGGAACCGGAGCTTCTTTTTCTGGATGAGCCGACCTCGGGCCTTGATCCCGTCAATGCTCGAGCATTTGATAAACTGATTAGAACGCTAAGTGATAGTTTAGGGCTGACGATTTTTATGGTAACACATGATCTTGATTCAATTACCGGTATCGCGGATCGGCTCATCGTTCTTGGAGATGGGCAAGTTATTGCGGATGGGGCAGTCGATGATGTCGTAAAGGTAAGGGATCCGTGGATACAAGATTACTTTGTCTCGGTAAATAAGGAATAATCGAAATTTTAGTGTTATGGAATCTCACGCCAAATATGCATTAGTTGGAAGTATCGTAGTTGTATTTACGATAATGATAGTTGCTTTTGTATTGTGGCTATCTGAAGTGGGAAGCCATCGGCAGGCTAAGATGTATACAGTGTATTTCAGGGAACATTCTCTAGATGGGCTTCAGGCAGATAGTGATGTGACGATGAAGGGTATTAAGGTTGGCACTGTGCTAAATTATCAGATTTCAGAGAAAGATATTGAGCGTGTAAAAGTTCGTCTGAAGCTAAATGAAAAAACACCAATAAAACTAGATACTCGCGCTGTGCTCAGAAGGAATATGTTAACGGGTCTTGCTACGATTGACCTAATCGGTAGTAGTCAAAGCAGCCTTATTCTGGAGCAAATTTTAGAGGGCGAAGAGGACCCAGTAATTTTGGAAGGAAGAACTGATTTCGATGCCTTAGCGGCATCGATTCCTGACTTAATGGCAGATGTCGGTGAGATGATGCAGCGAGCGGGTGGTTTTTTTTCGCAAGAGAACAAAGTTGCTCTTGGTGACATTTTGGCAAATCTATCAAAGTTTACAGACGTTTTAGCTCAAAAAGATGAGTCAATTGTTGGTATGGTTGATGATGTGACAAAGCTTGCGCAGGAGCTTCAATCAATCAGTGAATCTTTAAACTCTGTAGCAGATAATGTAGATGTGCAGATAAAACGAGTCGGGGAGGAATTGGCTCGAGCACTTGCTCAGATTACAGATACGACAGAAACTGTTAACAATAGAGCAGATGATGTAGCTACATCTGTAACCAATGCCGCTCGAGTTATTACTCTTCAGACAGATGCCCTGACTCAGGACATTAGTCGAGCTGCTAATAGTATTTCTGCTGCAGTTGAGAAATTCGAAGATCCAAAAGCGTTGATTTCTAAACCAACGGAAAATGTATTGGGTCCCGGAGAGGGGGTACTTCAATGAGGTCTTTAAGGAGCTTCTTTTTTCATATTACCCTCTGTCTTATTTGTTGCAATTTAGGTTGTAGTTTTGCTATCGGGGGAGGGGGAGAGCAGCAGACTTATTACGTTCTTGGTGAGGCATTAAATAAGCCTGAGGCTGTGTTAACTAAACGACCTTTGACTTTGCTTGTTAGTAAGTCAGAAGCCAGTAGGTTTGTTGATAGTCACAGAATTGTGTTTAGTAAAGATGCTTCAACTCGTGGGTATTACCGATATGCTACTTGGGTCGATACTCCTCCCAGACGTTTTTCAATATTATTGCTTGAGCGTTTGGAGGAAGTTGGGCTTTTTGAGGTTGTTACTTGGCAAACCAGTTCAGCACTAGGAGATTTTCAGTTAAGCACTGAAATCATTGATTTTTATCATGATGCACTTTCACGACCTGGCACTGTTCGTGTATCCCTTCGTGCAGAGTTAATTGACTTATCGAATCGGCGAGTTGTAGCCAAACGAGAATTTGTCGAAGCTGTTAAGGTGGGTAGCTACGATGTTGAGGGAGCGGTAAAGTCTTTTGATACGGCTGTCGGCGCAATACTTAAGAATATGGTGTTATGGCTAGATGAAGTTGTTTCCTTAGTCTAAGGTCAGGGGCAATGCTGTTGTAGTGACTCTTCAACGAAAAATTATACACATCGATATGGATGCATTTTTTGCGGCCATAGAGCAGCGCGATTATCCAGATTATCGAGGTAAGCCACTTGTTGTTGGTGGCGCACCGAATGAGCGAGGTGTTGTTGCAACAGCGAGTTATGAAGCCAGAAAATTTGGTATTAAATCTGCTATGTCCAGTAAGGTAGCGGTTCGTTTGTGCCCAAATGCTATATTTATAAAACCTCGTATCGGAGTGTACCGAGAGGTGTCGCAAATTATTATGGATATTCTTCGCGATTTCTCAAACCTAGTGGAGCCAGTATCTATAGATGAAGCTTATCTTGATGTAACCGTGAACAAGCGTGGTTTAACATATGCTTCCGAGGTGGCACGTTCGATAAAAAGGGAAATATTTGAAGCTACTGCGCTCTCTGCCTCGGCTGGAGTTGCGCCAAATAAGTTTATAGCAAAGATTGCTTCCGATATGAATAAGCCGGATGGTCTAACAGTTATTTCACCTGAGCGGGTTTCTGCTTTGTTAGAGAACTTACCAGTGCGTAAAATTCCAGGAGTTGGAAAGGTTACAGAGAGTCGGATGAAGGGACTTGGTATTTTGAGCACGAAGGATCTGAGGCGCTTTTCTGAAGAAGAGTTAAATAATCTATTTGGAAAAACGGGTAGCTGGTTTTTTAAGGTAATTAATGGCATAGACGAGCGTGCGGTTGTTCCCTTTCATGTTAGAAAGTCCATTAGTGTTGAGCGCACGTTTACTGAAGATATATCGAGCGTGGAGCATTTACGTGAAAATTTAATCCTACTCTCGAGGCGTCTTCTTCGGCGATGCGAGCGAAGTGGGTATTCGGGGCGCACGGTTCAATTAAAAGTTACTTATGCAGACTTTGTTAAGATTACGCGTTCAAAGACCTTTGCTGATGTTGTAAATACTCCTCAAGCCATTGAGGAGGTAGCTCTTGAGCTTTTAGGAGTAACCGAAGCCGGAGTGCCGCCAGTGCGGCCAGTGCGTTTACTTGGGCTTGGCGTTTCAACCGCAGATATTAAGACGGAGGGCAAGATGTCAGTAAATGTTTCGCGAAGGTTTCGACAGCTTTCTTTCCCGTTTTATACCCGCTAGCGAGTCAGTTTTCCCGATTTTGTTCCTGTCATCCCCCGAGGAGTCTTCTTTGTAAAGGGTCTCTACGCGCTATTTATATGGCTCAAAATCAATGAGCCATAAAATCGTCATCCGAAGATGTCATATTTGAAAACTGGTCATCCAAAAACGCTTGCTGTGGCCTTGGTGGTTTAGAACCCGAAGCATTCCTAGATTGCAAACCGTTACCGGTAGCACCATAACCCTGATTAGACGCAGAAACAACTGCTCCATATACAAGTTCTTCAAGTTCTAACACCATATCGTTTAACGCTTTGGCCTGCGCGCTGAGCTCTTCAGCAGAAGCAGCGGATTCCTCTGCTGACGCAGCATTAGACTGAGTCACGCCGTCAAGCTCTGAAACAGCCGAGTTGACCTGAACGATTCCTGTTGCCTGTTCTTTACTGGCTCCCGCTATATCTCCTGCTAAAGTTGCTGCTTTATCAGCATTGCTCTGAATCTCTTCCAGCGCTTTTTGCACATCCACGCACACCTTCACCCCTCGCTCCACTAAGTCAAGAGAGCGTAGAATCTTGTCTGATGTATCTTTAGCTGAACTTGCACTTCTTTGAGCAAGGTTACGCACTTCCTCCGCTACAACAGCAAACCCCTTACCTGCATCTCCTGCTCTTGCCGCCTCAACCGCAGCATTAAGTGCTAAAAGATTCGTTTGAAAAGCGATTTCGTCAATGGTTTTAACTATATTAGCAGTTTGATCGGCAGCTAGTTTTATTTCATCCATTTGTTTAGACATGTCCTCGACCGAGTTCGCTCCTGTTCCTGAAGCCGATCGGACTCTTTCAGCTAAATCGCATGCCGAATCTGCGCTTTCTGAGTTCTGATCTACCATTGATGAAATTTCTTCCAAGGCCGCCGCTGTTTCCTCAAGGCTTGCTGCCTGTTCGGTTGCACCGACAGCTGTCGCTTGCCCGGAATTTGCCACCAGGCTGGCAGCAGCAGCAATTTCGTTTGCTCCAGTCCGAATTGATTCAGCGACTCTTGCAGCTCGTCGAGAGACAGAAAGACCAAGTAAAAGAGCAGCTGCAATACTTGTAATTACTGCAATCGAGCATACAATCATCAAAGTGAGAATAGCATGATGTTCATGTTCTTTTGTTTTCCCTGTTATCTCAACTGTTGCATGCTCAAGAGAAAGGATTAACTGCTCAATGCTATGATTTAATCCGTCCTCAAGTCCCAAAATTTTTTCTTCGAGGATATGAGCTTTATCAAGCTCCTTTTTTTCGATGGCTTCTATTGTAAATTCAGCAATTTTCTCAAATTGTTTATGTTTTTGTTCGAGTAAAAATATCTCCTTAAGAGTCCTCTCTAAACGCCCTGCAATTGATTCATCGTGGGCTGTCATTGAGCCTATCATTTTTTCAGCGTCTACAAACTCCTCGTCAACCTTATGAGCAAGTTTTTCGAAGTGCTCGACTGCAGTATGAAATAGCTTCTGACTATGATTGTCACTGGCATCCCCAAATCGAAAGGCGCGTTCTAATTCAACAGATTGTTCAAGCTGATGTAAAGAAATAGCGGTTAGCTTTTCAGTGATGGGAATAATATTCTCTGCAAGATCTTCGACCTCTTCTCCAATACTAGCGAGAGCGAAATAGGCATAGACACTTCCTGCAAGACCAAACACCAGAACGAGAGAGATTCCCAACCCAATCTTACTACCTAAACTCCAGTGGAACTGTCCATTAGGAGATTTTCCAAGAAAAAAGATAATTCCAATAAGCAAAAATGCAACGAAGGTCAGCCCTATTACAACAGCTGAATTGCTTTTATGAACAACGGCTATCGACGTATTAGATTTGTTAGATCTACTCTCCGATTCTATACGCCGCATCAGATTGTCGACTTCGGTTATATTTACTTTAGAAGCCACCTTGTGATTTGAATCACCATGAGCATTTTGCTTTGAAGAGTGAGCGTTTTCTTTATGCGCAATCTCCCCGTGAATATTTCCTACATCATTATGACTGCCATAAGTGTCATCAACGACTGATAAGTCCGACGCAAAGGCAGGCGTAGAAAAGATAAGAAAAATGGTGCAAGCGATAAAGTTCTTCACTTTAGTAACTCCGAAACAGTAAATTCGTATCCAATTGTGAGCATAGCCATATAAACATAACCTATAAGTATCTATTTCGGAGGAAGGGTGTTTTTACTTTAGCTGAATTCAATCAACAATGACGCAATAGCACGAAAATCGAATTCCTCTTTATTAGTAAGCGGAAAACCCACTCCTGCTCCAAAATCCACGCCATGAGCAAGCTCATAGCGCATGCCAGGAGAGACATTCACTACAGTATCTCCACTGTGAGTTCCCTCCAGCGCGACCTCACCGTCAATTTCAACGAACGGTCTGAACCCTTTTGAAATTGCATAAAGCAAAGACGTACCAAAGTTAAAATGGGAATCATCTTCTTCATGTTTTGGAGAGTTTAGAGGGGTAATAAACTTACCTGACGTAATAGCTTGAAAAGAACCTTTCTGGTAGCCAACGCTATAAAAAGGTTGAAGACTAAATTGTTTATCAGAACCAATTCCTTTTTCACTGTCACCGGTTGGTAGCGCTACTGCTAAACCGTAACCTAGCGTGACACCACTGTGAGCCAAAGCATCATTTTGCAACTTTAAGCCGACTACCACGTTGCCAATGCCTGACTCGCTAGCACTGTGTGAGGCGCTTTCAACAGTTTTTTTAAGTCGATGATGAGAGTCACTACTGTCACTTGAATCGTGTTCCAAACTTTCATGCTCTGAGCTTCCATGGCCGGCACCATCTGGATCGTGGTACATATAAGGGACTTTCAATTCAACGCTCACATTTTCCGCAACTATATAGCCAAACTCAAGTTCTGCCTCGTGAGCCTTTGCTTCTTTTTCGTCTAAGTAGAGATATTTTACTTCAAACTCATTGGCGACATTAGGGTAGATAGTTATAAGAGGTTTACTAAAGTGATGTCCAGAACTAGAATGAGAATTGGAGTGGCCGTCATGCTCGGTAGTTTCAGCCCACGCTGATGAAACAAAAACCAAGCTAAAAATGAGTATAAGAATTGTACTCCCTGGATGGTTGATATTTCTTTTTCCAAACATGATAATAATATTCCCCTTTTTTGTCTTGAACTCATTTCGATGACTTAAGTTAATAATAACTACCGTATTAATGATGCATGCAGTTCATGAGAGATTCAACTACTTAATCAAATTTCCACTCAATTAAAAGTGACGTGGTTCTAGCCTGGAAAACTATACTCGTAGCGAATGAGTTTTCCCGATCTTTCAATAGAACTCACGCCCCTGTCATGTATGGACCCCCCGTGTAAGTCAAGCAGAAAAAGTAGCAACGTAACAAGAAAAGGAGAGACTATTCAGATTCATCGAATTCAAGAGAAAGGCGATTGATCGTTTGGTTTAAACAGATCGATGTTATGTAGCTGCTATAAGGAGCAGTGTGAGGTTGCGGAAACAGCGGAAGGAAGGTTCCGGACGTAACCGCAAAAAAGAAGAGATTATTGGTTTACCTTATCATAACTTTTGCCATCAACGTGTGGTACTGGGCGCAAATTTGCGCCAACTTGGTAAAATCACATGATGGCAAGCACCAGATGAGACGTGGGTGTATTCCACCAAATTCGTTTTTTTCGAAAACAATGACAAAAGTGACATTGTTAACTCTCCACTGAGAAGCGTGTTTTGCACACGCAACGTTCTCATAAGTACCATCTGTTACGATAAGGCATTTGTTCTGAGGAACTTTAGGAATTTCTGAAAACTCCATAGGTTCAATCTCAATGACTCGCGATGAGTGAAAGCTCTCTCCCTCTGAGCCCCGTTGGATCCGATGCTCGTCAAGGCCCAACATTGTTCCTAGACGTGTCAGGGCAGACATGAAAATTTGCATTTTCTCTAGTTTGTCATTCTCATCTATCATAAGTAATCTCCTATCTAAAACCGGCGACGAAGATTTTGCTACACCTACCATAAGCCACCGAACTTATCGTAGGTAACAGGGACAATTGGACTTCAACTATTATCTCCCGTTAACCAATAGAATATTTGTGATTAGCTAGGACTATTATAAAACTTAAAACTTAAACCTTTTTACTTCCTTAGCTGTTTCCACACGTAGAGAAAGCGATAAACTATCACTGCGAAGGGAAACATTTTATTAAGAATTTCTACTACAATTATAATTGTTGAAAGAACTTTACGATATGCTTGGCACCTTAGCTAACAATAATACGTCAATAAAAGCAAACTATTTTGCAAATTTAAATAGCACAAAAGCAACGACATTTTGTCTCTGCCAGAAGGTGCAAATCTTTATGCTGCAGTCAATTAATGACTGGGTTTGCGCAGCAATTCTAAAAGTAGCGATTTTGGCCAATCTTGGCACCCCGGAAGATTGCTCCGGTCCTCGCAATTTCCGGGGCACCAACCTTGGCTCAAACTCACTACTTTTAGAACTGCTGGGGTTTGCGGGTTCAAGTGTTTACAACGACAAACGACAAGAGATAGTGACTCTTAGAATCGTTTTTTTAACATTTTCTAATCTGAGAGTCTTTAGTGATTCTAGCAACTTATCCGCCTCTACCAGAATCCCCTACGCCTGATTCTAAGAATTCCCCACGTGCCTCTCAGAAGTTCTGCGATTATCTGCAGTTCGAATCTGGTTGATACTGAACATTATGAACACTAGTCGTAAAAAACAGTTAGACCCAGTCATCGTTAGCAGGAAATTACCTGAAACTGGGCGCCTACATTCATGGAGGTCGTAATGAGTATTCCGTTAGTCACCGTAACTACTCTTTCAGTTCAAGATACATCAACTTCACGCAAAGCGTTTCATTCTATGTCTAAGTATTTCTTTATCGCTATAGCATTGTTAAACATGTTTGCAGTCTTTTCTTCTTCCGCTCTGGCTCAATCATCAGCCGTTGATGGTCAATACATCATCAAGTTTAAGAGCAACACCAAGCATACCTCTCGAGCTCGCGCATACTCGGGATTGCGACTAACTGCGAAGCAATTGTTGCCAGCAGCTAAGGCCCAACTTGTAGAAGTTAATCAAGGTGATACTATCGATGCTAACTACGCAAAAGAACTTTTAGCATCTGGTGTCGTCGAGTATATAGAGCCAAACTACATTTACACTATTGATGCTACGCCAAACGATATTGACTACGAAGCGCTCTGGGGAATGCATAACACGGGACAAACCGGTGGAACAAACAACATTGATATTGATGCGCCAGAAGCTTGGGATATTGTTACGGGTAATAATGAAATTGTTGTTGGGGTGGTCGATACCGGAGTGAACTACAACCACCCGGATTTAGAGTCAAATATTTGGGTTAACTCTAGCGAAATTCCAGGTAACGGTATAGACGACGATGAAAATGGGGTTATAGATGATGTTTTTGGGTTCAATGCAATCGATGGTAGTGGAGACCCAATGGACGATCACGGTCATGGCTCACACTGCTCTGGAACTATCGGCGCTACAGGGAATAACACCGAAGGGGTCGCTGGGGTAAACTGGAATGTCAAAGTCATGGGGCTAAAGTTTCTAAATAGCTCTGGTGCTGGCACAACTTCAGCTGCAATTGCGGCGATTGAGTATGCGATTGATATGAAGCGTCGGGGACAAGCTAATATTCGAGTGCTTAGCAACTCCTGGGGTGGCGGTGGGTATTCGCAGGCATTAGAAGATGCAATTGAATCAGCTAAGCAGGAAGGAATCCTTTTTATCGCTGCTGCTGGTAATGCCGCAAATGATAACGATATCTCACCATCTTATCCAGCAAGTTACGATGTCTCGTCAGTTGTGTCCGTTGCTGCCATTGACCATGATGGAAACCTAGCTTCGTTTTCAAACTACGGATTTCAAAGTGTAGATATCGCTGCTCCAGGTGTGAATATCCTAAGCACAGTGCTCGGTTCTGACTATTCTCACTTTAGTGGAACTTCCATGGCTACTCCTCACGTTAGTGGTGTAGCAGCACTTTTGTTGGCGCATGTGCCGAGCTTATCCGTTGCAGACGCCAAGCAGCGATTACTTACTACAATGAGACCTCTTTCCTCACTGACAAATCTTATTGCTGTTGCTGGAATGATAAACGCACTTAACGCACTTAACGATACACGTACTCCCATAGCACCACCTCCAGCCGCTCCGCGATACGAAAAAGCATCAGTGGAATTCAGTTATGATGAAGAACTTGGAACAAAAATAACCGAAGCTGATGATGCTTATGTCGTAGCCAATTTAGGATTTGACTTTTCGTATTACGGTAAAACATTCTCTCAGATTGTGATATCAGCCAACGGTAGAGTGATTCCAGGAGATACTGTGCCGAATTTTCCAGATTATCTTAACAAGCTCGAGAGTGGGATTAACATATACCACACGGACCTATGTCCAGCCAGTTCATCTCAGGTCGGTAGTTCAATCGGTGGTGTTTGGTTAAAAACTGAAGAGTCTTTGGCCACTATCACATGGATTTCAGTAGACTACGTGAATCGAAATTCATCAGATCCTAGGGTTTCGGTAATTTTTCAGATGAAGCTTCATGCTGGTGGCAAAATAGAGTTTAACTATCCTGATACAGAGGCAGCAGATGCATCTCTAGATTATGGCGCTTCAGCAAGTGTAGGTTTAGTGCCTCCTCGTGCTAGCGGAGGAACTGGAATTACCGTATCGCATAACACTAGCAATGAGCTAGAGACAGGGACGGGAAAGTCAATTCGTTTCAATATCATGAGTAACAAAGGGAAGTTTGACTTTGACGGCGATGGGATTTCAGACCTTGCTGTATGGCGCCCAAGCACTGGAATGTGGTTCGTGCTTACTTCTAGTTCTGACTTTAACGCAGACGAAGCTATCGTGACACAGTTTGGATTAAATGGAGATATTCCGGTTCCTGGAGACTATGACGGAGACGGTCGAACTGACACCGCAATATGGCGTCCCACTGAGGGAAATTGGTACATATTAAACTCAAATAATAGTGACATGTCAGTAGTTCAGTGGGGACTTCCAGGAGATGCTCCCATACAAGGAGATTTCGATGGAGATGGACAGATGGATTTGGGAGTTTACCGCAATAGCGTTGGGGCTGTTTATGGACTTCTCTCTCAAAGTGGCTTCGACCGAAGTGGAGCTTTAAGTGGAGAAAGTGAGTCGACTATGCAATTGTCCATGGGCGGAACTGGCTATGATACGGTAGTTGGGGATTTCAATGGAGACCGTCGAGATGATATCACAACTATCGAGCAAGTAAGTAGATTTTGGACTGCTGCTGATTACGAAGGAAATGTTCTTTTTTCGTCTCCATGGGGAGCGGCAGGAGATACGCCGATAACTTGTGATTATGATGCAGATAATGCGACCGATAGAGTGATGGTGAGAGTTAAGAGTGACCTTACCTTAGATTGGTATACAGCAACAGCAAGTGGATTAGTTTTCGTAAATAATTTCGGTTCTCTCGGTGATACTCCTTCTTGTGACAAGGACTTTGATGGAGATGGACGAGGCGATATGGTTGTTTTTCGCGAGGCTACGGGAGAGTGGTTTATGCGCCTAAGCTCAACAGGGGAAGTTAAAACATACCAATGGGGTCTTCCTGGAGATGTGGCATTCTAGCCTGAATTCCTCTTGCTATTTGCAAGTAGGTAATTTGCTCGGTTAAATTTGTTTCTTAGCGTTGTGAATTCATTCAAATTACCATCGCCTGTATCGGGATGAGTTTTCATTGCTTGTGCGCGGTAGGCCGATTTTAGATCCTTTAAGGTAGCATTGTGTGGAAGACTAAACTCATGGAGAATTTGTCGAAGCTCAACTGAAGATAGCGCGGCCTTTTGTGAGCTATGTCGTTGAAGAAGCTTGCTTCTGGTGCGACGTTTTTGAATGAAATAGTCAATACCGACAACAATCAGAAGTAACAGCGCAAGTAATCCTGCTACCTTAAGGAGCTTAATGCCGATTGGAGTGGCAATTAGTTTAGTGAAAAGTTTCTCTCCTAATGCATCTTTTACTATTGCCAATACCTCAGTATCGTCACTTAGTGCGTCGTAAATGGTTAGAAAGATTTTGTCCCTTGACGCTAGGGGTTTCGAGTAAATGGTGAAAGCCTTAGAGACTAGCAATGCTGCACGTGTCTTATTGGACTCTTCAATTGCAGCTTTGGCAAGTTGTAGATATAAGACGGATAGTCTCTCGGCGATTTGTTCATCATTGTCTAAAAAGACCGTGATTAGGTCGGAATGAGAGCCGTCAAGTATAACTTCAGAAAAGGACATGTTCGCAATAGCATGATCTATCAGTTCAAGCATTATGTCGTGCGAAGTGGGGGTTCTAAACCTTTCGTAGTCAAGCTTGTGCATCCAGTTTAATTTGTCAACCGGTGTGGACTGTGTACTGATAATGTTTAGTATCAAGGAGGTATGTACTTGAAGAAGAAACCGTGAGATGTCAAGCGGTAAAGTGGCAAGATGTTCCTTTGTGCACAGATTTGTGTCTCCCGTACCCTGCGTCTTAAGCAGTACACAGTGTTTTAGGGCAGGTAAGGCTTTGGTTATAGAGCTAACCCACGGTGAGTTAGTATCTAAAAGCGCTTGTCGGACAATGGATATGTCATTTAAGACTGATAAGACATTGGTCGCTGCGATGCTTTGCAGTAAGGAGTCGAGTTTAAGATCACTGAGTTTGGTGGCTATATTAGTTCTTAGTGCAAGAAGCTTGGTAGATTTAATGAAGCTGGTATTCCAAAAACTACGAAGTGTAAGTTCGTCAAAAGTGTTTTGGTTGGAAAGTGTGTATATGGTTTGAGGGTGTCGACTTAGAAGTTCATGAGAGGTTTCTCGAATTAACTGCTGTCCTTCTGGTGTTTGCAATAGTGAAATAAAGGTGTTGTAAACTTGCGTGGCTGATAGTTTGTTTGATAGTAAAGCGTTTCGTAGCTCGATAGGGGAGAGCGTTTTTGCGTAATATGCCTCTTGCGCAGCGAATCTTAAAAGCTTATCAAATGCCGCTTCGCACGGGAGTAGCTCAGCGACTTTGTTTATTTCTATCTCGCAAATTCCATCAGATAATAAATGACAATTATTGCAAGGGAAAGATATGTCGTTAAGTATAATGTCGTCGGACTGGGCGGAGGCGATACTGTATCGCAGTGCTACGGCCAATGGTAACATTAAAAGTCGCAATAAAAGTGTAGACATGTTCATAGCGCTACAGGGTAATGTTTTTCTTTGAATATCGCTCAATGGCCAATAATAAAGTATTTCGAGCAACTGGTTTTTCCAAAATAACGATTTGTTGACTTCTTAGTAGAGGAAAGCGTTCCGTGAGATTACTCACTCCAGAGCAGATAATAGTGTGGCAAGTTGGCATTTGCTTTTCAAATAGGTTTATAGCTGTGCCGTCGTTGAATTCCATATCTGTAATAAGAAGGTCAATGTCATGTTGCCTAAGAGCAGCTTTTGTTTCTGCTAAGCTTGATGTGGGTATGATCGTTTTCGCGGTATCGTTGAGATAACGGGCGAATGTATTTCGTACACCGTCGTCATCGTCTGCAATTACTATTTTGTTAAAATGCGCAAGCTTAGTGTTATGTATGACTGTAGGCTTCAAAACTTCGCATTTAGAGCGACTGATTCCGACAGTAAACTTTGATCCATCTGGGGTGTTTTGTTCGTAACGAACATACCCTCCGTTTGAGTCTGCAAGGACTTTAGTTACAGCTAGACCAAGCCCGACTCCTTGTTTTCCTTTTGCGTTATCGAATCGCTGAAATTGCTGAAAAAGCACATCTGCACTTACATTTCTTGGAATGCCAATTCCAGTGTCCACCACGTGAATCTCTACAAAATCATTTTGAACGCTAAACTGCACGGCCACCGACCCCTTAGTAGTGTATTTCTCAGCGTTTGATAAGAAGTTCACAAGCACTCGCTGCAAATGATTCACATCAACATTAATGTAGACGTTAGGAGTAGGTTCTGCAAGGAACGTAAGACCTCTTTTGCTAATAGTTCTATTGTAGTCTTTGATTGTAGAGTCTACGACCTTAGGTAGTGGCAAAATTGTTCTATTGGGGTCTAATTTACCATTTTGAAATTTTGCAAAGTCAAATACATCTCCCAGTATACTAAATTGGTTATGAAGGGCACGTTTTACAATTTCTAAATCTAGGCGCTGCTCTTCTGTTAGTGAACCGCGAGCTCCGTCTAGAAGTGACATCACGCAATAAAGGGCAGTATTTCCGGGAGATCTTAAGTCATGCGACATCCCTAGAAGAATTTCTCTTTCTTGTTTACTGGCGGCGGTGTTTTCAGACACTTTGTGGGCTGCGTAGAGAGAAGCCGATGCATGTTGAGCTACAGCATGGACGAAGGTTTTACGCTCAGGAGTTAGGGTTGAACAACCTACCTTAAACCCTAACCAAACACCACCTATGATTTCTAGTTGCTCGCGAAGTGGAACGAGTAATGACATACCAACGTCAAAGGCGCTAAAATCCAACAGTTCTCTACGGTCAGGGTTAACGTAACCCCAATACCCCCATTTTTTTCCTGTTTGTTTTGGTATGGGGTCAAATAGCTCGTCAAAATGAGTCAGTAGAGCCTCTTCGATTCTTGTTCTTGGCACGCCAGAAATCGTTTCTATTTCCAAGCGTCCAGTCCGACTGTTGCGTAGCACTACGGCGACAGCCTGTATTTCCGGACCTACTCCGGTCAGTAGTTCGACCAATCTTTGTGCCGTAAGATTCTTCTCTCCGGAGACCCCAGCCAATTTTCTTGTAAGGGTAATAGCTTCCTGATAAGTGTTACTAACGGTGTTTAGTTGGTTTTCGTTTGCGTTGGTGAGTTTGAAAAACTCCCAGAGCCTCTTAAGAGAGTTGTCCTTAAAAGATATATTTGAATGTGGTAGCGTGTGCAGCGAAAGCTGTTTAACCATATCGAGAAGTCGTTTGCCTTCTGTCTTGTTTCTGATTAGACGGTAGTGAAGCGCAACACAGTATAGGCCCGTTGCAAGCAAAGCCAGTAGAAGTAGGACTGTGTGGGTATGGGATGTGGTGAGAATTTGAATATTCATAGTGGACTTTTATCTTCAATAAACGCTTTGTCCTCGTCTGATTGGGGTAAGTCTTTTGAGTGAACAGTTTTACTTTTTGCAAGACAGTTTTTAATCCAGGCGAGTAGGATTTTGGGATTCTCTTGCTTTAGGACAAACGCTGCTGCTCCAAGTTCAGCAAGCTCAACTTCGAGTAATTCATCTTCGTCTGACGTAAGCATAATAACAGGTATTTCGATGCAACTATTGCGCAGTTTGCTTAAGAAACTAGGCCCGTCTAATGTGGGCATATGTACGTCGCAAACAATAACTCTTGGCCGAATGGCTTCAGCGTTTAGCAACTCTAAAGCCGATAGTGCATTGCGGCAGCATAATACGCTGTAGTTGTGTCGTTCAAACATCTTAGTCGCTATGGTAGAAAAGTCAGTATCATCGTCTATGATAAGTACGTCTATGTCGCCTTGGCCATGCACAAGGACTGAGTCAACGGATATATTCTCGCTTGAGCTTTGTATGTGTTGTTGCGCATTTTCTATGTCATTTTCTATGTCACTTTCTATGTCACTCAAATTATCATCCAGTGTCGTCAAAACTTCCAGTGCTCGTGATGTCTTGTCAGTAAAAGTTACTTCAGTTCGCCATCTTGTGTGAAATACACGATTGGCAAAACCAATTCTGATTCCCTTTAGTGGCGAGTCGTGTGTCGTCCATTCGTATGGTTGCTGGGGCTTTAGTAACTCGTGGAGAGTGTAGTAAATGCTTTGGTGGATGGAGCCGCGATATTTTTTGTCATTGGTTATGAATTCATAATGGGATTGGTCCGGTACCCCAATGAAGAGTTCTCTAGCCCCTTGGTTATGGGCGTGCAGAGTTATTTCGCTGATGACGGTCTTTAGGGCTGTTTCCGAGACGCGTAGTTCTGAGCTTGCCTTCAGGCTATCGTATGTGCGCCATGCTTGGTCGATAGAGCTCTGAGTTGAAAGATAAATTGGAATACTGCGTTTAGTGTACTCTTGCCGATCTATAACTCGTGGGTCACTAAGGGCTAGTTTATATCCATTACCTTGAGCAAGTGGTAAAATACCTAGTTGTCGTAGAGTGTCCTCGGAGTAGCCGGTTTTGGTGATTAAACGACTATTTGGGCACTGTGGCGCAATTGTTACCTGTAGCTCTAGTGTGCGGCCGACTTGAGAGAGAAGATTTTCCATGTCTTGCCCTGTTGATTGGGCAACCGCTTCGATAAGCTTACCTTCGCTAAATTGACTAGCTAAGTGTGATACCAATCGGGGAGACACACGCTGCTTTAGTGCACTTTCGACTGAAGTTGCAATACGAAGTTTATGCCAAATTTGTGATAGTGAATCAAATAACATTATTTCTCGATCCGAACCTGTCCCTCTATGTTCAATGCATTAGTGTCGATTGCGGATAATGTGTTTTTCTCCGTTAGAACTTTTTTGAAATCCATAATATCAGAAAGAGGCGCAGCCGCAGCTAAAATAAGCAAACCTATAACGGAAGCGAATACGGGAAAAACAACCATATTTTCAAGTCGTTTAACTCGCAGATGAACAGATTGTTTCCATTCGCTATGAGCATGGTCACTTAAGCTTTTTAACGAAGGAATAACCTCTCCTCCTTCCGAGCCACTAATGTCTAAATGAAGTAAGACATGACGTAGCGTTCGTTGGCTGCAGGCATTAGCAACCATTTTTGCTGCTTTATGGAATGGAATTCCATGCGCTGTCAGTTGATAGACTAGGTTCAATATTCGAAGTACTGGATTTTGATGGCCGGTTTGATGGCCGGAGTGACTATCAGTAGAAACAAGTTTTTCCATTGCGGGTAGTATTCCAAGTCCCGACTCGACCAGTAAAATGAACGATTCCAAGACAAGTGGCAGTCGGTAAAGCACCTCTCGAGTGAAGTTTCGTGTGCGGTGCCGATAGTAAAATAATGCCGAGCCGGCACCTACATAGAATCCGACGAACAGTCCTAATATGCCAAATACTATCCAAAAAGCAGTAGTAAGAAGTACAGGCATAGACAGTATGATAACGATAAATTTCTTGCGCTCTGATAAGCAAAGACAGCCTGCTGTTCCAAGTCTGTCGCGAAGATAGTCTAAGCGAACTTGTTTAGTGGCGTTATATACATCTAAAAGTTCTTTTTCCGTTAGGAGTTCTCGCTCGAGTGTTACTAGGTTGTCTAATCGCTCCAATGCCCTAGTTCGGTGGCGTTTGTGTAATATGAGCACTAATAAAAGTATGGCGCTAAGTATTAGTATTATTAATGCGAGTGTCATGCTTTGAAATTGCTCATTGCGCGCAGAGATATATTTCCAATTGTGATTATGAATATTCCGATAGATGCTGCCGTGTGTCCCACTTGATGATTCAGAAGTAAGTTCCAGTAGTTGTCGTCTCGCATGCTGAAAATACCGAGTATTACTGGTATTAGAACTAAAAGTACATTTCCTGTCATCCGCATAGAAGCAGTTGCTACATGCGCTTCTGACATCATGATTGATGCGTCTGTTGCGACCTCGGAAAGTCGTTTTAGAGTGGGAGCGAATTTTCCACCGCTTGCAAGTACCATGGTAAAGGCTGAGCGAAATAGCTCAAGTTCAGGAAGTTGAATGTTAGCACCGTAGCGACTCAGGGCAACATGTCTGGGAACGCTTGAGTTTAAGTCCGATATTAGTTTCTTTGTTTCGATGCGGCAAAGGCTGTGGTCTGGTAGTAACTCAACAGCTCTTTCTAGAGCATCTGCCGGAGTGAGCCCAGCTCGAACACTTGACGAAGTCGCTAGTAGAACACTTGGGTAGTCTTCGAGAAATTGCACAGCCAATGTGTTGGCTCGTCTTTTAAGCCACATATAAGGGATGAGTGTTCCCAGAAAGAAATAGGCTGGCACTACTTGAGGGATTAGTACTATCGAAATTGTATATGCTATCGTAGAGCCAGAAATAATACTCAGTAGGATAAATACCGTGTGAGAAAATGGGGCTCTTGATTGTTGAATTAAAATATCTAAACTGCTACTAAAGTCGTGCTTTTTACTATCTTGCGCCGGACTTTCTGTTGGAGAAGAAGATTGATACCTAGGGTCGGAGTTAAGAAGAAACTTAGCGCGTTCATACGCAAAATAATTTCGCCGTGCCTTAGTGAACACCTTAGTAAACATTTTCATCTCTGTTGATAGTTTTCGTAAAGAGTTTCCATAGAACATCCAAACGTAGAATTGATTTTTGGGAGTTGAATGTCGAGTCGTTTTAGCAGCTGGTCCCAACGCGAAATACCGCTTCCGCGTTTCCATTGTGGTATCTCACTGTCATCGTCGTCGAAGCTGAACATAGGCTGAAACTGAAGCGGACCATCGGCTGCAGAGGCAACTTCGAGTACTTCGACAATTCTGCGTTTTCCAAGTGTGTCTACGTCTAAAAAGACTACCAGTGCCACAGCATTTGCAATTTCTCTTTTTAGATTTCCGGTGCCCATATTGCCCCTTACTCGAGAGAGCAGAAGCTCAAGACGGCTAAGTGCGTCACGTGCGCTTCTTGCGTGAATTGTGGACAGACCTGCATGTCCGGAAGAGCAGACGTCAATGAAAGCTTCGGCAGCCTCCCCGTCGCGCATCTCTCCAAGAATGACGCGGTTCATCGCCATTCTCATGCCAGTGCGAATAGCTTGAGACGGCGTGATACGACCTATCCCCTCAGTGTTTGCTTCTCTAGTAAGTAAAGTTCGCACGAAGGGTCTGTTGAGAATAATCTCGTTAGTGTCCTCTATGATGAGTATTGCTTCGTCTTTAGGTATCACTGATGCAAGAGCTCGAGCTAAAGTGGTTTTTCCAGTTCCAACTTCACCTGCTATAAGTGCGGTACTGCCTGAGTGGGATATTACAGCGGCTAGGTAGTCTAGAATTTCACGCGGAGCTAGCTCATATCGAGCGAGCTTCTCGATAGTAACATTGTTATGTCGCGCTACTCTAATCGTGACCATTGGGCCTGAGCCAGGTGGAGAAAATGATTCGTGAGTGACACATGCGCGAATATCTGGCTCAATAGCAGCGTCGACGACTGGTTGCCTGACGGTACATGCTTTGCCGACGCGCTTTAATAAATTCTCAATAAATGATTTATAAGACATCTCGTCTGCAAAGCGCAGATCTGTTTGAATATTTTTCCTTCCAGCCACTTGTGCACTAATGTCTTTCCAGTTTCTGACAATTATGTCATTTACTTCGGTGTTCTCTATTAGTGGAGTTAGTACATCGTAATCGAGTCGAATATTTTGTAGTGCAGTTACTACAGCTTTTTGCTCACGATTGCCTAGTTTTTCGCCGTGTTGCTCTTCAATGCTCTCAACTAGTTCCAGTAGAGTATTTTCGTCTAGGTTTTGAGGCGTAGATTCTAGAGTGCTACGTTCACTGAGAGTGCTACGAGCTTCGGCTGCGATAAACCGGGCTGAACTTGTCAAGTCTCGAGCTTCCTTGGGTTCAAGTAATGATACCGTAGAGGTGTTTGTTTGTTTGGTGTTAAGTTTATGGCCGAAATATAAACGACGAATCTGATCGGCTGGCACAAATTTACTAGGGACGTGTGTCATTGTTTTTCTCGCTTCGAGTCTAGTGCCGCTGTCGAAGTTGATGCACCCTTTGCTGTATTTTGTTTGACCCATTTATAATCACCTTTTCGCAGAAGATAAGTATCACCATCTGGGCCCTTAGCTTCACCCATGTATCGCTCGGCGGAGGAAGTATGTTCCTTAGCCTTACCAAAAAGGCGTTCCTGCGAGAGTGTGACTGCTGTTGTCGGTGCGCTGTCAATTATTCCTCGAAGGGAGAACGTAATGCTACCAACCTTAGCAGCCATTTTTATTTTCAGCGCATCATTTTGATTACAGAGCAGAGTTACCGTATTTGGTGCTTTTGGTGCAGTTTCTCCTATGTTAGTGGCGACTATTGAGCGTCCAGCAGAAAGAATTTTGACATTTTCCGCAATGACCTTAGCTTCAAGTCCCATACCCGACTTCTTTTTCGTCAGTGCTATAACGTCGACGAAAGTACCAGATTGAGCCCATCCTTCGATAGCAGTTTCTTCATTAACGGCGACCGTAATTGCTCGCATCCCTTCGGGGATTTTTTGAATGAGAGCATTAACGTCGTTTCCACTGGTTGTTATGGCGGAATATGGAACTGGTGCACCAGAGGGCAAAAGAGATAACGCTCTTGCTCCAGGATGATCGGCAATTTGTCGTATAAATGCAGTTGGGGTAGCTTCCTCTGTAGGCCACGGAATTTCCGTAAACTCCGTACTGCTTAGAAGAGCACCTTTCGGAATCGAGCTAACGGGAACAGGTAATCGAATTGTATCGTAATAGTTGGTTACCCGTTTAAGAGGGGCGATGGAAGCAATTGCATGTGGGCTCGGTTTCCACAACGCTTGAGTTATGATTACCACGGTAACTAGCATCACTAATACAAGTGCGTAGGCAGTGAAATTAGGTTTCCGTTGAAGCTTCTTCGGTTTTTTCTTCTTAGCCATTGTTCGCAATTGTGAATTTAGCTCTGTAATGAATGCTGTAATGAATGAGTTTTCATGTCCGTTCCTTCGCCCCGACTTAGATATTTCGCCATGAGGCTCTGAAGTTAGAAGCTTGGCGGGCTAGGTAGTGATATGGAGCCGAACCACGAACCGATATCTGTATAGAAGGCGGCTACGGCACCACCAAGCCCAGCAACGGCTACTATAAATAGAATATGTTCCAGATAATTATCCGGTCAATTTTGAGATAACAATCTATAATGACAAAGAAAATCATGTTTGTCTGCTAAATCG
>JAVJHY010113493.1:0-22875 GCA_035593235.1 Phascolosoma agassizii
GCACTTGACAACCCAGACCTTGTCTCGGGCGAGAGTTTCGGCCTGCGGATGGGTTATGGTAACTTTGAGGGCACGAATGCGCTCGGCGTGACGGCGGCCGGCGTTCTTGGTCGCAACGTCTTCAGCCAGGGCGACCGCCTTGCGGTGACAGGTGGTATCGGTTGGGGGGGTGATCAGGGCACCGTCGCCGGCAAAGCGGGTATGCAGGTCACCTGGTAGTGTGGTCACGCGCCCGGTTTGCAACAAGCCCGGAAGTGCAACCTCTTGCGGTATGTCCTCCTGCAAGAGGTTCGCACTTTCGCGTTTTCCGATGGGCCGCGTTCCTGAAAGGCCTGTTTGTTTTGCTCGGGATCGTCTTGCTCGGCGCCGTCTCGTTTGCCGTTGCGGTTTTCTACCTGCAGCCTGAAAATTTCGAGATGTTCACGGTCCGCGCCGATAGCACCCAAAATGCACTGCCAAACACCAAGACATTGCTGCTGGTTCGCACGTCGCTTATCGCGCTGGACCAGGCCAATAAGACGGGAAACTACACGGTACTGAGAGATCTCGCTGCGCCGACATTCCGGGAAAGGAACTCGGCGGCTCAACTCGGTGTGATTTTCGCCAAGTTGCGGGCCGAGAGGACCGATCTGCTGCCCATTGCAGTCGCCGTGCCTGCAATGCCCTCTCCACCAACTGTCGATGACCAAGGGCTGCTCCATATCAGCGGGAATTTTCCAGCAAGGCCCCGGCACGTCCACTTCGAGCTGTTGTTCAAACCGGTTGCAGGGCAGTGGCGATTGTTCGGGATTTCGGTTAGGCCAGCGGCGCCCGGCAAAGCGGCCAAACACAGGTAAAAACGGAATTACAGTCCGCGACGACAACAGCAATGTCATGGTGGTTAGCCACACGCTGATGAATATTACCGACAAGTGCATCGAAATCGATGACCGCAACTCGATTGGCACGCAGACGGTGAATGGCACCTACGCCAACAGCGGCACCTTGCAGATCGAAGCGGATGACCAGGGCAACAGCGACAAGGTTGTCGTCAACGGGATGGTCACCATAGCGGGCGCGTCGTTACAGATCATCGAGCTTACCGGTACGTGGGGTGAGGCGGGCGATGCATTTGAGTATGTGATTATTGAAAATGACGGTAACGACTCGGTTAGCGGTACGTTCGGTTCTGTTGCCAACATGCTGGCGTTTTTGACATCGACTGTCGTGACAAACGGTGGCGACGGCAATGATGTTGTTTTGACGTTGACGCGCAACGGCGTTCAGTTTGAGGAAGTCGCACAGACGCCCCACCAAAAGGCTCTCGCGACGGCCTTAGCGAATGGCCCGCTCCTAACGAATGACCCGGACGTGAACGCGGCGCTTTTCAATGTGGGTGCGCGGCTATGGGGAACGCTCTTCGATCGATGATGATGGCAACGCAGCTGAGCTGAACACGCGCACCGGTGGTGTGATGGGCGGCGGCGATGTGGCTCTCTCGCGTGACCTGCGCGTTGGCGTGTTGGGCAACTGGGGAACTACAGATGGCAGCGTCGATGCCCGCCTCTCCAGCTTTGACATGAACACCGCGAGTGTGGCTGCCTACGGTGGATATTCGGCCGGTCCGGTTCTGCTGAAGGGTTTGGCGGGCTATTCGCATCACGGCATCGATACTTACCGCAATATCAGCTTCGGTGGGCTCAACCGAAATGCCAACGCAGATTATGATGCGAACCAGGCGATACTCTATGGCGAAGCTACTTACCGCATGCAGGTCGGTAATTTTGGTTTGATGCCGCTGGCATCATTGCGCTGGTCCCGTGCCAAGATAGATGGCTTCACGGAACAAGGCGCTGGGTCGCTAAATCTCACGACACAAGATAGTTCTCACAACCGGCTTGATTCCGTGTTGGGGCTGCGGTTGGCGACGTCCTGTCAAAGCGGTGGCGTGACGTGGTTGCCGCAAGCGCGGATCGGTTGGACGCATGCGTTTGGCGATGTGATGCCGGATGTTAATTTTGCATTCCAAGGTGGTGGTGGCTTTACAACGGCCGGTGTTGCCCACGCGCGCAATGCGTTGACGCTGGGTGCTGGTCTTAACGTCACTGATGGTTCGGGTCTGACCGGCCTTGTTGATTATTCGGCGAACCTGTCAAAGGACGGTCATGACCATGCGTTCTCCGGTGGCCTGCGTAGCGAGTTTTAGGATTGTGGAACGGCGCATGTGATTTGCCAGGTTGGAAACTTGAGCGCCCGACAATAAGGAGTATCAAATGACGATAGTTAAAATAGTGACGTCAGCACTCCTGCTGGCCGCGGGGTTGGTGTTGGCAATAACGAGCATTGCTTGCGGCTGCGGTCCCCCCTGAGCACTTCGCGATTCCGTGAAGAATGGGCAGGTGACTGAATAATTCCGGCGCGGGTGGGGCTCGGCATGGAATTGTTGGCAAGCGTCTGCACGGGCTTCGCTGCCGGCATAGATCAATGGCCGCCTCGGTGCCAGCATCGAGCTTGGGTCGTTGTACTGAAGTTTGCTATCTGACGGCGACGCGCAAGTCCGCATAGGGTCAATCACAACGATCCGAGCCGCCTCACGTTGTTGCTGCTTTACCCCTGGCAGCTGACTTGCCGAGCCTAAATGTCAGGGATACCCTCAACTGCGGTCGAATTGCTGCGATGCATCGCAACGTCGGTCAGGGCCAAGGGCTGCCGTTAGAGGTCATCGACATCATGCAGTTCTTAAATCCCCTAAGGGCGAGCCGGAGAATGGGAGCAGCGTTGGGGTGGTTGCAGATATCCAGTGGGCGAGTTCGGGATCTGGGAATATGTAATATGTTGACAAAACTTGGCTTTCAAAGACAAAAGCTTTTTGCCCTAGGCACTCACCCTGCATCAGGATTTGTACCAAAAAACAATTGGGTGCAAGTTACGTGAAGTACTTCAAAAGTTGATCGGCCACGAGTATTCCACCTGCGAGAATGAAGGCCCCTGCGATAGTTAAACCGGCTCTAGACCAATTCTTCTTCCCCTGTCTTCTGCCCTCATTTATGAGATAAAAAGTGACGAACATCAGCATATAGATCACAGCCATCACTCGCGCATCTTCGTCCGTCGTGCCGTAAACAAATGAACAAAGAAAAGTTACACCTAAGATAATAGGACCACCAATGACAACTTTTTTTGGCTCAAGCGTTCCCTCCACTACTTGCCAAATCATTCTCGGAAGCACAAGGAACCCTAAAACGATCGTTGAATACGTCGCAACAATTAGCCCGGAAGACAACCAGTCCAACTTTGCTGGAATCATGCCAGCGGTGATTGACGCAAACAATGCAATGCTTGCCCACATTGCGGCAACAAGTACGCGCCAATAAAGGGAGCCCTCAATTATGTGCCGAAATGCTGAGATCACGAATATCAGCCCTATTATTAGAAGCGGACGCCAATGTTCATGCAGCTTTAAGTCCAGGGAAATCCACTCCCCCAATCGATCAAGAACTACTATTATCGGCGGCTCTAGAAAATGCATTAGTAAAGCAACTAGACGATTATATCCGTCGACAATCCAACGAAATGCGTCTGTCAACCGGAAATCCATCGCGATCTCAATAAGTGAAAGAACTGAAGGCGCTCCTACGACCATTGAAAAAATCGAAGTGAACCACCCGAGATCATTCAAATTTTGACGCCGACTGGAGCCGGGCGGAATATCATGTGCGTTGACCATATCCCCACACCTAATTTGCTTACAACTTTTGTTCAGAATTCAATCTATGCTTGCGCAGAATATTTGAACCGTTTGGGAAGTCGACCCTACCAGCATGGCGACCAGTTCACATTCTGGCGCGAAGCTTTGGTTGCTCTGCGGCATGCTGTATGAGCATAACCGGACAGCGTTCGAAACAGCAAGCTCCGTAGGCGTCATAGACCGCTTTGGGTCACAAGCTTCCGTTGCGATATGCCTATTAAGTTGTCGGTTTATAGGGTGAAAGCGTAGCTTCCTGAGTTGGAATTTTGAGGTGCCGCGTTGATCGATCAAAATGAGCAGGCTCTGGAAGCGCAACTTCGCACTGAGATCGAAGCTGTGCACGCGTTCATCGGAGCGTGGTTCCGGGGGGAGGTTGCAAATGACCGCGCGAAGTTTAGCGAAGAGCTTGAGAACCGCTTTGCGGATGGGTTCATCAATATTCAGCCGTCCGGTCGAGCTCTGAGCGCATCGGAGTTGTCTCAACCGATGTTTGAGAGCTACGGGTCCAATCCGAAATTCCGGATTTCAATTCGGGAGTTTAGGATTTTGACGACTGCACCAGGACTCGCGGTTGCCTGTTACGTCGAAGATCAAACCGGTGCCAAAAATTCCATACCGTCGGACAACTCGCGAATTTCTACGGTTGTCTTTCGGCTGCTTGGCGAAGGGCAGAGACCGCAATGGGTTCATCTGCAGGAGACAGCACTCATATGAGGCGTGCTTGCTCACTGGTTCCAAATAGCTAGGAGTCTTCTTGCCCGGTCGATCGACCGTCGGGTTGTAAAGGGTGCTTCCGTGGTCACGTAGCCGGGGCTCACCGACATCCCGCATTGCGCGTGTCGAACAGGTGTCCTGTCAGGTCGCGGCCTTTCAAGGAGGAGAGATAAAGCGCGAGGGCAGCGACGTCGGGTTCACCAAGCAGCGTTTGCTCAAAGGCTTCAAGACCGGTTGCAGGTGCGACGGCGTTGATGCGGATGCCTTTGTCGGACCAGTTTTTGGATTCAGAACGCACAACGGCGGCGAGAGTGGCGCGCACGATTTCCAGGACCATCAGCTCTTCCTGCGAGTTGGGTGCAGGCGCGCGCACGACGTGCAGGATTGAGCCGTGCGTCAGGGTCAGCTGCATGCGGTTGGCAATGACGCGGGCGGCAAGAGTTGGGGCCAGCAACTTTTCCGATACGAGGTCTTCCAATTCGGCCTGAGTTGTGCGGCCATTCAGATCGGCTGGGTGAATCTCGATCAGGTTGATGACACTTTCCAGACCACCGAACGCTTTTTGCGCCGGGCCCTGAGCAAAACTCACCGCACTTTCCGAATCCTCAATGTCTTCGGTGGCGAACAGGCTAAGCTCGTCGGCGCATTGTGCCAGCAGGCCGGCAATCGCATCGACTTCGACTGAATCCTCACCGGCGCGAATCACCAGTCGTGTCGAGCGTTCGGCAAACGCGCGTGCAATGTCGACTCCGCATCGGCTTGTCAGTCCCGACAGGAGAACACGGGCTCCTCTCAGCTCGGGATAATCGGCCGCTGAGCGCAGCTCCTGAACAAGGCTCATCAACATCGGGCTCGTCTCCTCAACAATACTCCGGACCAACTGGCTCGCCCGGACGCGACCATACCACGCCGATTCGGCTAACGAGAGTTAAATGCGCTGGCGATTCGGGATCGCGGGCGGCTGAGAGATGGCAGCAATGGGGCAACCCCCAGCAAATGCGTTGCTTGAGGGCGACAGCAGGGAGGAATAGGCTGAGGGCATCCGGTCAGATGGTCGGGGCGCCCCTGCAACTTAACGAGGATTCATCGCGTGGCTCACGACTTCAAGGCAAATGAGTTGCAATCCTACTGGATGCCATTCACGGCGAACCGCGCGTTCCAGAAACGGCCGCGGATGATCCGGGGTGCTGAGGGTCTCCATTATATTACCGACGACGGTCGCCGCGTCATCGATGCGACTTCGGGGCTTTACTGCGTCAATGCCGGTCACGGTGACCCGTATATCGTCGCGGCGATTCAAAAGGCAGCTGCAACGCTGGACTATGCGCCGGCATTTCAATTCGGTCACGCCCAAGCGTTCGAACTGGCTTCAAGGTTGAGCATGCTCGCCCCGGACGGGCTTGAGCACGTCTTCTTCGCCAATTCGGGTAGTGAAGCCGTCGATACAGCGATGAAATTGGCGCTCAACTTCCACAAGGTGCGGGGTGAAGGTTCGCGGACCCGATTTGTCGGGCGCGAGCGAGGCTATCACGGCGTTGGATTTGGCGGCATGTCGGTTGGCGGTATTCCGGGAAATCGCAAAGCGTTCGGTCAACAGTTGCCGGGTGTTGATCATCTGCGGACCACTTACGACAGGGAACGGCAGGCTTTTTCGATCGGCGAGCCGGATTGGGGATCAGAGCTGGCCGATGAGCTGGAACGGATTGTTGCTCTACATGATGCTTCGAACATAGCAGCCGTGATTGTCGAGCCGGTCGCTGGATCGACCGGATGCCTGGCGCCGCCGAAGGGCTACCTCGAACGTCTCGTAGCAATTGCACGCAAGCACGGCATTCTCGTTATCTTCGATGAGGTCATTACCGGGTTCGGGCGACTCGGGCATGCATTTGCAGCCGAGCGCTATAGCCTCACGCCTGATCTCATCTGTTTTGCCAAGGGGCTCACCAACGGCGCGGTCCCGATGTCAGGCGTGCTTGCCAGTGAGACGGTCTACGGCGAAATGATGCGTGGACCCGAACATCTGCCAGAACTTTATCACGGTTATACCTACTCGGCGCATCCGTTGGCGACAGCGGCGGCGCTCGCAACTTTGGATGTATATCGCGACAAGGCGCTCTTTACGCGGGCGGCTGATATGGAGGCCGGTTTTTGCGAGACCATGATGTCGTTGCGCGATGCGCCGCATGTCGTCGACATTCGGCCCATTGGCCTCATTTGCGGTATCGATCTCGATCCCGGCCCAGAAGGTGTCGGTGTGCGCGGGCTGGAAGCCATGAGCAAAGCATTTCACGACCATGACCTCTACGTGCGGGTTGCCGCGGATACGTTGGTCGTGGCGCCGCCGCTGATCTGCGATTTGGCTGACATTCAGGATATCTGCGCCCGAATCCGTGCCGTTCTATCGGCACTGGCCTGAGGGACGTGGTTGCCGGTGCGCTTGGGACACAGGGCTCGCTTAGAGGCTTCCTGGCAGATGCTAAAGCTGGTGACATCTCTTGGGACGCGGTTGTTTCGTCGGCGTTGCCACAGGACTCTGATTGCAATCGATTCGGAGTCGTGGGGCAAAGCTCGTGGAAATTATGATAGGCGATGAGGCGGGGAGTCCGCTTCCGGGGAACAAGGCGAAGCCGACCCTCAAGGGTGGTAACGGCTCTGCAGGCCCGTCTGGCACGGCTCCTTTTGCGGGGCGCGGCCAGCACGCCGGTGGTCCGCAGCCAGTCTCATTGCCAGTCCGTCTTACCGGTGAAGCCATCAGTATTCTTGCCATGGCACTTGCCACTCTGGCGATCGGAATGGCGCTGAACCTGCAATTCGGATTCTCCGTGTGGGGTGCAGTTATCGGGGCCGTCGTCTGTTATGCGCTGATGCTGGTGGGGCATGCTTTGATGCCGCGCCACTATCTCGTCGACAAGATTCCTGCTGCTGGATCCATCGCACGAGCTCCCGGAGTGCCGCCCAGTGCTTATGCGCCAGCACCTGCTTCAACAACGGGAGCGGATGCTTCCGGGCGGCCTCGCCCGCCGGAGCCGCAGGGGCTGAGTCCGTCGACTAGCGCTTCGATTCCGGGTGCATCTGGCGTGCTCAATGAGCGTCGGCCGTCTGCGATCGAGCATACACAACCTCGCCAAGCGTCTGCAGCCTCTCCGGCACCCTCTGCCTCTCCGGCGCCCTCAGCCTCTCTCGCACCGGTTGACGCTCAGGAACAGCCAGTTGTCGCAGGTCGCGAGAACCGCGATTCCCGCCCTCAGCCTGCCGCACCCAAGCAAGTGCGTGTTATCGCCGCCACGCCGCCGCCAACTGCACCACCGGCTCCATCGTCAATGCCTGTGATAGCCCCTTCGCCACGCGAATCCGATGTTGAAATGATCCAGGGTCTGATCCGCAAATTGGCTGACGAGGTCAATGCTGCGAGTTCGTCTCCTCCGGAGAGTGCTGAAGCTGCTGCTGTCGTATCAGAGCGGGCGATTTCGACATCGCTCGATGCGTTGAATGTGACGGCCGACAGTATGCGCTCGCAAGACGAAGCAGCTCAACGGCGCCAGGCTTCGACTCCGTGCGATGACTTTGATGAGCGTCGCACCGAGTCCGGCAGGCCACCTGAAGTAAATGCTCGCCTGTCAGCTCTTGCAGAAGCATTAGCGCTGGGTCGTGTCGAAGTGTTGCTGGATCCGATCCTTGACTTCAACGCTGGGCGGCCGCGTCATTTCGAACTCTATGTGCGGTTGCGTGACGAGCAAGGGCGTATTCTCGATACCGATGAATCACGTGAAGACTTCGCTGGAACGGGCATGTTGCCGCGCATCGATGGTGCACGGTTGGCGCACGCCTCCCAGATTGCCGTGCGCTTCGCCGGGCGGGGCCGTGATAATGCGTTATTCTCGACGGTGAGTGGGGAAGCGCTTTCGGCACATAAGTTCCTACAAGGTGTGGCCGATGCCTACCGCGACCGACGCAGTGTCGCCGGCGTTCTTATTATGACGTTTAGCCAAGCTGACGTGCGCGGGTTTGGTCCGCGCGAATGGCATGCGCTTGCGGAATTCGCCAGCATCGGGTTCCGCTACTGCATCGCGGAAGTTATGGATCTTGACATGGACTTCGAAGATCTGAAGTCGTGTGGGTTCGACTTTGTAAAGCTCGACGCAGGCGTGTTCCTGGAGGGTTTGCCAGCGGGTAGCGATGTCTTTGTCCCGGCCCAGGATGTTTGCAAACATCTCGCGGAACTGGGCTTGAGCGTCATCGTTGGCGGCATGCAGAACGAGGAAACGGCGGCCAAGGTATTTGGCTTTGGCGTGCTGTTCGGCCAGGGGACGCTGTTTGGCGGCGCCAAGGCGGTCAAACGGGAATTTATCGCAGACAGTGGCGGTGGGCACGCGGCGGCTTGAGCCGCGCGGTGACTCGACTGGACCGCGAGGGCGGCTGGTCCTTTCAGGAGAAGCAGGCTAATGCATCGGATGCGCCGGGTTATTCCGGCCGTCGTTCTTGGTATTGCGAGTCCTCATGCCTCACTCGATTCCCGTCATAACTTCGATTGCGCCCCTCGTTGCCGACACCGAGGCTTGGCTGGTCGATATCTGGGGCGTGATCCACAATGGCGTTACACCGTTTCGCGAAGCCGGCGAGGCGTGCGCCCGATTTTGTGAGGGCGGCGGCACAGTCCTCTTGTTGTCGAATTCGCCGCGGCCGGGGCGGGGCGTAAAAGTGCAACTCGATCAGATCGGCGTCAGGGAAGATGCCTACGACGCGATCCTTTCGTCGGGCGATGCAACTCGGGAGTTGATTGAATCCTACGCCGGGCGTGCCGTCTATCATCTTGGACCTGAGCGGGACCAACCCATCTTCGAGGGCCTCGATGTTGCCCGCGTCGGTTCAGGACGGGATGAAGGTGCTGAAGCGATTATTTGTACCGGGTTGTTCGACGACTCAACCGAGACGCCTGCCGACTACGCAGAGCTGCTTGAAGACCTTGCCGTACGAGGGGTGCCGATGATCTGCGCCAATCCGGATATCAAGGTGGAGCGCGGCGATAAGGTCATCTATTGCGGCGGTGCAATTGCGGAAGCCTATGCCGCGCTTGGCGCACCGGTTTCGCTTGCTGGCAAGCCGCATCGGCCGATCTACGACATGGCATTTCAACGATTGGCGGAATTACGCGGACGCGACGTGCCGACGTCGCGCATGCTGGCAATTGGAGATGGCGTGAAGACGGACATCGCCGGTGCGATTGGCGCCGGTGTGCAGGCCGTTTATGTGGCGAGCCGAGTGCACATGGGCGATGGAGAGGCTCTGGAGCCAGACGTGCTTGTCGGTTTGTTCCCGGATGAAAATGCGAGGCCAGTTGCGGCGATGGCGCAGTTAGTGTGGTAATGCTCTGCTGTTGAAACGGCGTGAGGTTCTTCGGCCCTCAGCGGGGTGGATGGCGGTCCGAAATTGAGCTTCAGCCGTTGAAGGAGACGGGACATAACCTGCGAAGGGTTTTGAATGAGCGAGAATGTTATTTGGCTGAACAGGCCAACAGCTCCTGGCGAAGCAGTGCGAAGCAAAGACCGGAACGTTGCGCTGGTCGAGGCGGCATTCCAATTCGTCGTCAGCCATCCTTTCACCGACGGGGATGCAGACGTGCCGCGTCCGGGCATGACCCTTGAGGACGCCAATCTCCTAGCTGACGTCATTGGGCTCGCTTTGCGGATCGCTGCTCTTGGCCCCGCCGAAAACGAAGCCTGGGCCAGCAAGGATATGGCCTATTTCGAGCACTGGCTGCGCCACTATGAGAAGCAGGTGCGGTGTTTTCTCAAACAGTAATTTTGTTGGCTTGAGGCGGCCGGAGGCCTTCCGATCTTGAGCAACTTCAGCAATGCGGTGGAAGCAACTTTGTTAGAGTGTCATGGACATGAACAACTCAGGCAGCCGTTGTCCCAGCAGTCGGCATTTTTCGTTCTGTTACACGTCGCCAAAGTACGATCAGATAGAACAGAATGAACATGTAGATAAAGGTTTCGGTTATTTCGCTCGGCCGCGTCGCAAACCTAGGAACAAGCTGTGATTTATGGGCGATGCTGAGAAGCTTGAATGACAAGACGAGAAGAGCCGTCGGCATCAGCGCGGCTGCTGGCAGGATGAAGCTGATCGGCCATTTACGACGCTCAGGGCGAAAATAGAGCATGAGAGGTAATGCTACGCCGCCAATCATGATGCCGAGTTCTAAGACCGTGCGAGGGAATTTTCCGAAAACGTCGGAAACATTATGCAGGTTGGTTTCGTTTTGCGTGTTGAGTTCCGACCAGCTATCCGGCGTTGCCCATTTGAAGAAATGCTGACCCCAGCTTTGCTCCTCTCCGGCAATGTAAAAGCAGCCCATTCCCATGACGACGAACCACAGAAAAACCAAGGGGCGAGCTCGCACCCACGGGTCGAACACCATCATGAGTGCAATGAAGAAACCCGCCAGGGGAACGAAGAAATGGGATAGCTCAAGGACACCGAATCCTTCCGGGTGCACCAAGTCCAGATACAGTTGGTTGTTCAACTGGAATAACGTGATCAGGGACACAACGATCGCGACAGGAATGCCGAGCCACCACCACCATTCCCGCCAGTTTGGATCCGATGCGAAAGGCCCGGTGGGCATTTCAGAAATTAGACTGTGACGCATTACTCTTCGAAGCCAATCCAGATTTCGCGCAAAACAGGACACTACGCATGCGTGATGGCAGGCCAGGTTTTGTGGACGCCACGAGGCCTAGCGCGTCAACTGTGATTGGCAGTTGACGGACCATAAGACGCGACCGCATGGCGTCGAGCTGAGATTCAACACGAACTTTTGTGTGTTGCTTTTGTTGATCAATTCGGACTTTGCAGGATGATGTTGGTGGCAGTCAATAGTATGACCGTGATGCGACAGCGGCCGAAACGGTGTTGATGCTGCAAGTTGCGTTTTTGCCCCGTTTGTTTGTTGCTGCGACCCGACAATCCAAAGCTGTACCGTGTGTTTCGCCCTAGCTGTGATGATGGTCGGGCACGTTGCGGACTGCGTATTGTGTTGTTCCCAAGATCCTCGCGGCCTAGCCACGTTGTTCACTGACGAAGCGAACGATAAGAAGCCACACAAGGTCCCGGCTGCCTTCTGCTTAAGTTGGTGGAAGCGGCGTCACCCGCAGAGCTTAAAATGACCATCGATGGTGCCCTCATTCTCCTGCTGGTTATGGCAGCACTCGCAGCCATGCCAAGTTCCAGCGTCGCACTGGTCGTTGCGCGGTCCGCTGCGTTCAATACTAAGAATGGATTGGTAACTGCGGCTGGTGTTGTGACAGGTGACCTGATCTTTATGACCATGGCCCTGCTCGGCATGAGCGCCGTGGCCGAACAAATGGGAGCGTTGTTTGTTGTCGTCAAATATCTAGCGGCCGCCTATCTGATCTGGTGCGGCATAGGATTGATCAGAAGCAGGGGGCCGTCATCATCGAATTCCGAGACACGGTCGCTGCAATTGAATGCCCGCGGGGATCTCGCAACCAGTTTTGGGGCTGGCTTGTTACTTACACTTGGTGATGTGAAGGCCATCTTCTTCTACGCAAGCTTACTGCCGACGTTCTTGGAATTGGCGACACTAACAGTCGCGGATATCGTCACGGTTTTGGCAATCACCATTGTCGCGGTTGGTGGCGTGAAAAGCGCCTATGCAGTCGGTGCGAGAAGGCTCGTTCACAGGGCGCAAGGGTTCACCTATCAGCAAGAACTGAAGCTCGCCTCCGGCGGATTGTTGATAGGTGCGGGGACTTATCTGGCATTGAAAAGCTAGGGCGATAAACCCTGATTGAAGTGCAGAGCCAAGGTTTGAATTTCACCGCCTACTAAGTATTGCTGGGGGCGTTGGACGCATTGTCCTGCGGTGCTTCACTAAGCGATTTCCCTCAGCATGGAAAACGAGGCGGTGCAGCCTCTGATCTCTTCATGGAGTTTGCGCTTTTGCACCCGGTTATTTGGTGTGCCGTCGGTACGCACTGCGATTAAATGATTTGCGATGCGTTTTTCATCTCGCTAACCAGCTCCGCCAGCTTCGTTTCGTCAATAGGTGAAGTTGGTTCCGGCAGTGGCAGGTCGCCCCACCTCGTATCGGTGATGGCCAGACCGTTCCAGTCACGCGGCGTAGCGTAGCGGGGAATGGCGTGGACGTGGACCTGCGGCCAGACGTTGCCGAGCTGGACATAGTTGAACCGGTCGGGCTGAAACATATCTGCCATCATGCGTTCATAGGCCTGGAGGCTGTCGCGAAGGTCGGACCACTCATCATCGTTGAGATCGGCAAGCGAGCCGTGGCAATCGCGCCGTAACGTCAATTGCACGCGGCCGAGGTAGCTCTGGTTCGCGAACAGACTCCACGTCCAAAATGGCGTTTCACGCAGGATGAGTTTGGTGTCGATCATGGCGTCTCCTCCCTGCTGTTATCTGTAGCTGAGAAGAGCGAGGCGTCAACGCAAACGAGGGTGCAGCCTGATGAGCTGCACCCTCGATCTCTTCGCTTAAGATTGTCCCGTTCTCAAGCGCTATGCCTCAAGCGTTCCTGATTTGAACAGCAAGCCTGCTGCAGCAGCTCCCAGGCATGGAGCGAGGATAAATAGCCACAACTGAGAGAGGGCGGTCGGACCGGCAAACAACGCCGGGCCAAGGCTGCGCGCGGGATTTACCGATACGCCCGTAACCTGAATTCCAACGATGTGAATGGCGATGAGTGTCAGGCCAATTGCGAGACCCGCCATGGCTGTTGGTGCACTTGTCTGTGTCGATCCCAGGATCACCACCAGAAACAAGAAGGTTGCGATAAATTCAAATAGGAATGCAGCAACAAGACCATATTCGCCGAGGTAACCGGGACCCCAGCCGTTCTGCCCAAGTCCATTGTCGGCCAGGCTGTAACCTGCTTTGCCAGACGCAATTAGGTAGAGAACGCATGCGCCGGCAATTGCGCCAAGGCACTGAGCGACGATGTAGGTGACGAGATCGCTGGACGGTAGACGGCCGGCGAGAAATGCACCAAGGCTGACGGCCGGATTGATGTGACATCCGGAGATCGGGCCGATTCCGTAGGCCATTGCGATCAGCGCGAGGCCGAAGGCCATGCTAATACCGAGGACGCCGACTTCCTTGCCGGCGATCACGGCAGCGCCGCAACCGATAAGAACCAACGTGAAAGTTCCGATAAATTCGGCCAGTGCTTTTTTCATTGATGCCACTCCCCTAGTTGCTCCACGCAACCTAGCTACACCGGAACGCGGCTGCAGATCGTCAGTGCAGCGTGAATAACTGTTGTTTGGAGAAGTTAGCAGTAGGGTGAGGGGCGAGTCATATCGCAAGGTCTTGTGGATGCGGGAGTGTCCAAGATTGTAGGCGTCTTCTGGGCTATCGTTGTTGCTCTGTCCACAAATACGAGTCGGTCAAAATTTTCGTCGGATCGACCCGCGATTTGGTAGGGTTGACGCAAGGAGGACGCGAAGAAACGCGTTCGATGGACATGGGTGATTGATGTGAAGATTTCCCGGCGAGCGCTACTTGGTGGCGCGGCGACGGTAGCTCTGACAACTTCCGCTCCCCGGCTCGTGTTTGCGGAGAGTGCCGGGCGCGCTCAACATCGGCTGATTGCTGAGCCCGGCGAAGCGCATCTGTTGGAGCCTGGCGAGCCGACGACACGCATATGGGGCTATGGAGGGACGGCACCTGGGCCTGAGTTGCGGTTGAAGCAGGGCGAAGAATTTTCAGCAGAGCTGATCAATAAACTTCCGCAGCCTACGACGGTTCATTGGCACGGGATCCGCATCGTCAACAACATGGATGGCGTCGCTGGCTTGACCCAGGCTCCCGTCGCATCCGGTGAGACGTTCAACTATCGCTTTACGCCGCCGGATGCTGGCACATACTGGTACCACCCGCACTACCGGACCTGGGAACAGCTGGCACGCGGGCTACACGGGGCGCTCATCATCGAGGAAGAGGCTCCGCCGGCTGTCGACCAGGATGTCGTAATGGTCTTTGACGATTGGCGCGTTGGCAAAGACGGGCAAATCGACGACGCCAGCTTTGAGAGTATGCACGACATTTCTCATGCCGGGCGCCTCGGCAATATCCTGACACTCAACGGGCAGTTCTCTGCCGATTTTCCAGTTCTCTCGGGGCAGCGGTTGCGGCTGCGTCTCATCAATGCGGCCACTGCGCGCGTGCTTCAGGTTTCGTTCGATGGGCATGTCCCTCTCGTTGTTGCACTTGATGGACAGCCGGTTGCGCGACCGTTTTCTCCGAATGGCAATAGCGTTCTGTTGACGCCTGCGCAGCGCGCCGATCTAATTTTGGATTGTACGGCAGAACCTGGAGCGGCGACGGACATTGCCGTTGCCGTTGGCCGTGAGCGACTCGTGGCTGGTCGACTGGTGTACGATGCGCGTCGGCGGCAACGTTCGGATGTCCTCACTGATGCCCCGATCCTGCCAGCTAATCCGATGCCGACCGACATTGATCTCGATAACGCAGTGCCGGTTGATTTGGTGATGACCGGCGGTGCGCGCCGGCCGTTTGAGTCGGCTGAATTCAAGGGTAAAGAATACGGTATCCGGGACCTTGTTCGCCAGCACAAGAAGGCCTGGGCCTTTAACGGCATTGCCGGTCTTCCCGATAAGCCCGTCGCCGTCGTCGACCGGGGTAAGACTGTCGTTGTCAGGATGGTCAATAAGACAGCGTGGCGGCATGCGATGCATTTTCACGGACATCATGTTCGCGAGGTTGCGCATTCAGCGCGCGAAGCGTCGCCGCATTGGCGCGATACTGTCTTCATGCAGCCCGATGAAACTGTAACGGTAGCTTTCAAGGCGCATAATCCAGGACGTTGGATGCTCCATTGCCATATGCTCGCTCACCAACGTGGTGGTATGGCTGCATGGTACGAAGTTGGGTGAGACACGGCCTTGAAATCTGGCGCTGGCGGATCGATCTAAGACGTTGTGTAGAAAAGGAGTGAAGACTCATGGGCGATAATTCGAGCGATAGGGAAATGATCGAAAGGGCGGTCCAATATTACGTCGACGGAGCGCGGTCGGGCAAAGGCGACGACATGAAGCCAGGGTTTCACGAGGATGCGACAATCTTTGGCTATATTGGCGAGGACCTCTTCGCCGGCCCAATGCAGAAGATGTATGATTGGAACGATGAGAACGGTGCTGCGACCGGCTTGAAGGCCAACATTGCGAATATCGATATTGCCGGATCGGTAGCGACGGTCCGCCTCGAACTCGATGATTGGACTGGTCACAAGTTCACGGATTTCTTCAACCTGCTGAAGACCGATGGAAAGTGGAAGATTATGAATAAGGTCTTCCATCTGCATTCCTGATCGACAAGTGCGGGTCGCTGGCTGGCGGCCCGTTTTCGCTCCTCGCAACTGATGTCAGAATCGAACGAGTGCCGCTTCTCCAGAGTACAGCGCAGGCAATTTTTTAATAGACCTTGCCTATTGCATTAATAGTGTTGATTGGCACCACTTATTGCTTTCTTCAATTAGACAGGACGCAGCAAAACCTATTGATGGAGCCAAAGACCAACTTGAGAGGTCGGGCTTTGGCAACCAAGACGAAATCAGAAACGAGTTTACAACGGCTCCTTACAGGTAAGCCGGTACGCGAGCGTATCCTCGGTGAGGTTCGTGAAGCGGTCGAACGGGAGCGGGTTGCGGGCCGGGATCTGGGCAAAATCGTTTCTGTGAGCATCGGTCGGCGTGAAGAGATTGCCATCTACATTCGCGGACAGGCGCGCGCGGCAGCCGAAGTCGGTCTCGCGTTCGAAGAACTGTTCTGGCCGGAAAAGCTTACGCAGGAAGACTGCAAGAAGCGCATTGCGGCGATGAATGATGATCCGGATGTGTTGGGAATCATCCTGCAACGGCCGGTGCCCGAGGGCATCAATGTGCGCTCGTTGCAGTCGGCGATTCATCCACTCAAAGACATCGAAGGCATGAACCCGGCTTCAATCGGCAACATTGTCTACAACGATCTTACGTTGGCGCCGTGTACCGCTGCTGCCTCTGTTGAGCTTCTGAAGGAGACCGGGCTGAACCTCAATGGACTTGAGGTGGTGATGATCGGCCATTCGGAAATCGTCGGGAAACCGGCGGCATTCCTACTCATGGCGCAGGGCGCGACGGTTACCGTCTGTCACCATCTTACCCGTTCGGTGGCGATGCATTCGCGGCGGGCCGACGCCGTCATCGTCGCCGTCGGGATCCCAAGTTTTCTGAGCGCTGACATGGTGAAGCCAGGGGCCGCGGTCATTGATATCGGGATCAATCACGTGCAGGGGCCCAAAGGCGCGATGATCGTTGGCGACGTCGACACCGACGGTGTCAGGGAGGTTGCCAGCTGGGTGACCCCGGTGCCGGGAGGTGTCGGGCCGGTGACGGTGGCGCTTTTGATGCGCAACGCGATTTCAGCGCACGCAATGCAGGTTGAGGCGGGTTGGCGCGCGGCCTGAAGCAGATGCTGGCGAAATGGGATTGAAGTTTCGACTGACAAGAATGCGAGAGGCCGCAGAAAAAAAAGCGGTCCGGCAAACCGGGAAGAACGATTCAGGCAAGTCTGAACAAGGAGGAAAACATGCGAAAATGTGAGCCAAACCACGTTGACATTGGTGCGAGTGTGCTGATGAAGGATGAATTTATGAAATCATTCCCACATTCGACTTTTCGCCTTGGGCATGTGCTCAAGGTTTCCGGCGATTTGCGCTTTGTAAAATTCGAAGAGCGCAGCACGCCTTTGTGGCTCAATCGGACGCTAATCGACTACGCGTCCTGATTGCGGGTCGCACGCGCGCGGGTCTTTTTCTTCACGCTGTGAGTACGATCTTGCCGATATGCGCACCTTCGTCCATGCGGGCGTGCGCTTTGGCGGCATCACGCAGCGGAAAGGTTGAATCCATCACAATCTTGACGCGGCCGTCAGCGATCATCGGGATCACGTATTCCTCCAGCCCGCGCGCGATGCGGCCCTTTACGTCGGTCGGGCGAATGCGCAACGTCGAACCGGTAATGGTAAGGCGTTTCAGCATGACGCGGAGAAAGTCGATTTCAGCTTTTGCGCCCTTCTGGTAGGCGATGTTGACCATGCGGCCATCGTCTCCCAGGCACTTGATATTCTTTTCAATGTAATCCCCGCCGACCATGTCGAGGATGACGTTGACGCCTGCCTTGCCCGTCGCTGATTTGGCTTTTTCAACGAAGTCTTCGGTGCGATAATTGACGGCGACATCGGCGCCGAGTTTCAAGCAGGCTTGGCACTTTTCATCAGAGCCGGCGGTGGCGATAACGTTTGCGCCGAATGCTTTTGCGAGCTGGATTGCTGTTACGCCGATGCCGGATGTACCGCCGTGGATCATGAACCATTCACTGTTTGAAAGATGCGCGCGTTCGAAGACGTTGTGCCAGACGGTGAAGAAGGTTTCTGCGAATCCACCAGCCTGTTCCATCGACAGACCTTCCGGGATGGTGAGGCAGCAGGGTTCGTCGGCAATTGTGTATTCGGCATAGCCGCCACCGTTAACGAGAGCCATCACCTTATCGCCTTCCTTGAAGCGCGACGCGCCAGCGCCTGTCGTGGCGATGGTGCCGGCAACTTCTAGTCCGGGGATTTCGGAGTGACCCTTCGGGGCGGGATAGAACCCCTGGCGCTGCATAACGTCGGGGCGGTTGACGCCGGCTGATGCGACCTTGATCAGCACCTGGCCCTCTCCTGGTTGCGGGACGTCCATCTCGATCTGTTTGAGGACTTCCGGTCCGCCCTTGCCGTCGACATGGATAGCGGTCATTTTTGCGGGCAAGTCGGCCATGGTGGGGGTCCTTCGGTGTGGAGGTGGTTGCGCTGGGCTCTTGTGTTTCGCGAATGGATGCCAGCCGGGGCGGTGCGAAGCAAGGGGAGGAAGCGTCGCGCTCTTTTTTGTTTGGCCCAACACTCGGCAAGCCGGTGTTGGCGCCAGGTGCAAAGATCCGGCACTAACTTGCCTTGCATCCAACTAAGTTCTCCCACTTTCGGGGCCGGGCTTGACCTGATCCTCCAGCACGTTCGACGATAGCGTATCGGGATACGAGCGAATGAGGTGCGCGATGGATTGGGATGAACCGACAAAGACACCCGTAACCGTGACGGTCGGCGAGGACTTGTCGAGCCTGGGTGTTGCCGAGCTGGAAGAGCGGATTGTTTCGCTCAAAGGAGAGATCGAACGCGTCGAAGCTGAGATGGCGAAGAAGAAGGCGCAATCCAGCGCTGCGGATGAGTTGTTCGGGGGCTAAGCGAGGGGGCTTGCGTTTAGTGACGTGGTGGAATGCATTGATGTCCGCTGTCAATGAACAGCAGATGGGCCGAAGCATATTCGTGACGTGATGAGCCAGAAGCGGTACTCGCCTCATTCCGCAATGAGAACATTGTCCAATAAGTGAACGCCGTCTAAGGTGCTTTGAAGGGAAGAAGGTCGCCTGCGCCGGGCTGAAGCATTTTTGGCCGTCGGTCGCAATTGTAACGGCTTCTTTGTTTCCCGGTCACGTCAAGGTCTGGCGTAAGTGTGCCTCAATGGTTCGCCGAGGTCCGGCATCCATACTTGGAGTCTTCTGAGGGGCATCACTTACCCCGTTGTGGGAGTAACAATAATGAAGCGTTCATCTAAGTGGAGTGGTGTCGTTACGGCTCCACTCGCGGCTATTCTTTTGCTTGGTGCCCTTCCAGCAGTCAGCGCGGAACAGCCCAAGCTCGTCTTGCAGATAACTATCGACCAACTGCGCGGCGACATGCCGCTCCGCTTCAAGAACCGCTTCGGACCCGACGGCTTTCGCTATCTGATGGATCGCGGGGTCAATTACACCAATGCTCACTACAGCCATTCCACGACGTTCACGGCGGTGGGTCATGCCACGCTTTACACCGGCGGCTACGCAGCTCAGCACGGCTTCGCCGGCAATGACTGGTACGACAAAGAAACCGGCAAGCGGGTTTATTGTGTGGAAGACGATCGCCACGCCATCCTCGGCAAAGAGCCGAAGGCCCACAAAGGTACGTCACCGCGGAACCTGACCTCGACCACAATAGGTGACGAAGCAGTCATATCGAGTGGCGGCAAGTCGCGCACCTTCGCAGTTTCGATCAAGGATCGCGGCGCAATCATCCCCGCCGGCCACGTCGGCAAGGCGTTTTGGTACTCGAAGGGCAGCGGCAAATTCATCTCCAGCACTTACTACTATGATGCCTATCCCGAATGGGTCAGTGCGTGGAATGCAGCCAAACACGCAGATCGCTACAAGGATAAACAGTGGACGTTGCTGGAAGATCGCTCCAAGTACGTCTATGCGGACATGGATGATCGAGATGTCGAGAAATCGTACAAGCATCTGGGGCGCACATTTCCTCATCCGTTGGCCAGTGAGAAGCCAAAGAACTACTACGCCGCTCTGCGTTTCACGCCCATGGGTGACGAGCTGACGCTCGATTTCGCCAAAGAACTGGTCAAGCAGGAGAAAGTGGGCCAGGGCGATGCAACTGACATTTTATCGATCAGCTTCTCGGCCACAGATTATCTCGGTCATGCTTTCGGTCCAAACAGCTTGGAGGCGGAAGACAATCTGCTTCGCCTTGACCAAACGCTCGCCGACCTCTTCAAGTTTATTGATCAGACTGTGGGCCTTGATCAGACATTGATTGTGCTGTCGTCAGATCACGGCATAGACGCCGTCCCAGAGTACAAGAAGTCACTTCATTTCGATGCCGGGCGGCACTATCCAAAGAAGTTTGTCGAACAGGTCAATAAGGCGCTGCAGGAACGCTATAAAACCGACAAGAACCTCGTCGCTGCATTCTGGAACCCAAGCCTCTACTTGGATTTGGAGGCGGTGAAGTCACTCGGCGTTGACATTTCCGTAGTCGAACGTGCCCTCGTGGATGAAATCCTCAAAGTCCCCGGCATTGCTGTTGCGATGACCCGCACGGACTTGCTGTCGGGGCTGATCACGGAGACGCCGATCACACGAAAAGTGCAGCTCGCGTTCCATCCCAAGAGATCGGGCAACGTTCTCGTCGTTCAGGACCAGTTTTGGTACCTGTACCCCAACGCTGACCAGTTCTCAGCCATGCATGGATCGCCATATGAGTACGATACCTATGTGCCGATCATGGTCGCAGGACCAGGCGTCAAGGCACAAACGGTGAGCCGCCCCGTTGGACCTGAGGACATTGCCGCGACGATTGCCGCTCACCTCGGCATCAAGCCGCCTTCAGGGTCGGTCGGCAGACCGCTTGATGAAGCGTTGCCCTATTTCATGGCCAAGGAGGAAGCAACTGCACAGCAGAAATAGCTGACGCACGAAGGTTCAGGTCCGCCCTATCGCGAATGAGCGAACAGCGCCGCGCGTGATAGGGCGGGGTGGATTGGGATGAACCGACGAAGACACCCGTAACCGTATCGGTCGGCGCGGATCTGTCGAACCTGGGTGTTGCCGAACTGGAAGAGCGGATCGTTTCGCTCAAGAGCGAGATCGAACGTGTCGAAGCCGAGATGGCGAAAAAGACGGCTCAGGCCAGTGCAGCGGACGAATTGTTTGGGGGCTAGGGGGCTCGCGTTTAGTGGCTTGGTGGAGCGCATTAATGTCCGCTATCAACGAACAGCAAATAGGCCGAAGCATATTCGTGACGTGATGGGCCAGGAACGGAAATTGCTTCCCCGCCATCGCTACGGAACTGAATCAGTCCAGATAGCCAAATCACGGTCGCCTGCTTGGCTAAAAACCGGTTCGCCCTGACGTGGTGAAACTCCTGAGCGGAAATACTCCCTGATTAGATCAAGGGCATATTCGCGAGGAAGTGTCGCGTGTCGAGGAAACTCAAGAGGTATCCCACAGCAGCTGCAGCTGAAATTTTCTTCTTGTTCTCGATCTTCGCTAGACGACAATACGTACAGGCCGCTGTCATCTGATTCTCGCAGATAAACTGGGAATCCACGTGCTGCATTAAGGTTGAGCGAGAACACATCGCCCTCCCACCTACTAATCTCAAGGTGGGCATCCTGATCGGTCGGCAAGGCGTCTATCAGACCGGAAAATCGTTTTGAGTCGTTGGCACTCAGATCGACTATTTTTCCCATAGCAACCACACGCCAACCCGGAAAACCGCCTAACTCAATCCATTCGGCTCGCGGAATTCGTCCCTCGTTTAAGGAATAACAGACTTCTACACCGCAGCAGGCTTCTGACTGACCACCGGTGTCACCGTATGATCCTAGATGGGCTTCTCCGCAGTATAGCCAGCGATCGTGCGCTTCGTTGCTGCAGACGAACAGATATGGGCGGGCTTGCCATTTGTTCTTGTCGTGGCCGTACTGAGGTATCACTGCTGCTGGAAGCCACGGCAATTCTTCGTCTGCGTGATAGTCATCTCGTTTTGGTCGCCACAGAATCCTGTCAGGTGAAGGTAAATGCGTCCCGATCCTACTCGAATCGAGTCTCGCAAATACCAAGATCGCGCTGCCGCAGACGAGGAACTGGCCATCGCAATAAGATTGAGGCCTTTCTGCCCCAGCAAATTGTGTAACCGCTTCAGCGACAGTCACGTAAGAAAAAAGTTCCACTCGCCTGATCTCCGAGCCGCAGCCAGTTTGAACTGGATTGATCATATTGCCGAAGCGCAGCAATGTCTCTTGTGGGTCATTTGCGTTGAGCGCTACGCGTCCGAATTGCGGGTAATCCAGACGTTCGCCACCTGAAGCGCGAAGAGAGCGTTAGTCCGAGGCCCAGTTGACCCGTGACTTCCGGCCTTGCTGAGCGCGCCGTTACAACCTCACCAGAGTCTTACCTGCATCCCAAAAACGACTGTTCAGTAAGCCTTCCTTAAGCATAGCGAGGTAGGTTGAGGTATATCCAGTCTTCTGGATTGTGAAGGTGGTACGCCACCTTCGTTTTGACGCCTCCCTGTTGACTAAAGAGCCGCGGATGCTTGCATCTGCGGCTCCTTTTTTGTTTGGCCCAACACTGCGCAAGCGCGTGTTCAGGCTAAATGTCTCACGCGGCTAATCTCGCTTTCAGCGAGGCCGCTCCGACGGGGCGCCGCTTGCGGCGGGTCGCCATGCTCCCGGGCTTCGCCAGGCCGACTATTATCGGGTCGCACAGAGTTGGTCCGTCAGTAATGGACACGGGCCAGATACCGTACCTTTGCGCCTGGCGCCAACACCGGCTTGCCGAGTGTTGGGCCAATCGAAAAACCCCATCTAGCACCGCACTTGCAAGGCTAGATGTGGAGAACGGAAAAACTGCCTCGTTTTGGGCCTTGTTGTTAACTATCCGGGGTTAAGTTTTCCGCGTAATCTTGGTAACGGGTTCGATAACTCAAGTAGCGTTGTGTGACATGAGCGAGTTTAGAAGTGTACCGAATGGC
>JAVJHY010114557.1:0-22866 GCA_035593235.1 Phascolosoma agassizii
TCGCCCCTTGCTCTTTTCACAAACTAGTACCGGAAAACTCTATTTACGAACTGTCCGCTTGACGGGGAAGCTTACAACCGCAGAGCTTGATGTAGTCGTTCCTCGTTATACCACCGAATCCACTTCCTAATCTCCTGTTTCGCTTTACCTAACGTCGCCAAGCGAAGTTGCCACGTACACTTCTCTTTCAAACTCCGAAAGAAGCGTTCGACCCTCCCATTCTGTTCTGATGTTTCCGGTGTGATGAATTGATGAAGTGGCCGTTGTCATCATAAGGAGAGGGCTAAATGAGGACGAGCTAAAAATTTTTGACCCTAATAGATTGCCCTAATAGCCTTGGTATTTGACCTTCAATGGTTGAAAAAGAGAGAGGGATGATGGCCCGATGGCGGATAAGTAGTTCAGTAATATGCGTAGGTCAAATACAAATCATGAAAGAAAGAATTGACTTATTTAATCAGGATATCGCTTGCTGGATGAGGGCGAGAGAGCCGTAACGCTAAATTTTGAAACTTCAATAACCGATGTATTCAGGGAATACTCTGTGTGAGGAAATTCAAAGATAGTTTCTAGGGTTTTATCATGCACATTGCTGAAAATGACATCTGAAACTCCATGGCGAGCGAGTATCAAAAGAAGATTGTGTCTTATGGCTGAAAAGGAAAGGGTTCTTTGGAGAATGATGCCAATAATCCCGGGATATGTGTTGTGGACGGCGTTATTTATCGTACTCATATGTCCATCGAGTACTATGGCGGAAGTCGCAGACCCTAAGCCAGATTTAACGCAATTAAGTCTAGAAGAGTTAATGAACATTGAGGTCACATCCGTTGCGAAAAAGAAACAAAAACTTTCCGAATCTGCAGCGGCTATTTTTGTCGTGACTCAGAACGATATTCGTCGATCAGGAGCCTCGTCCATTCCTGAAGTGTTACGGATGGTCCCAGGTATCGAAGTTGCCAGAATTGATGGAAATAAGTGGGCCATTACGGCTCGAGGTTTCAATGATCGTTTTACCAATAAATTATTAGTATTAGTCGATGGACGAAATATTTATAATCCCTTATTTGCTGGTGTGAATTGGGAAACTGTGGATACGGTTCTTTCGGATATTAAACGAATTGAAGTCATTCGTGGCCCAGGAGGAACCCTTTGGGGAGTCAATGCCGTCAATGGGGTCATTAACATTATTACGAAGCATGCATCGGAGACCCAAGGTGGGTTAGCTGTTGGATGGGGAGGGACGGAAGAAGGGATTGGAGAAATCCGATATGGAGGAAAAGTTGGAGAAGGATTGACCTATAGACTCTTCGGAAAATATTTTAATCGTGACACTCAATTCAATCAAACAGGTGGTGCCGATGATTGGCGGATGGGGCGTGGAGGTTTTCGTGCCGATTGGGAAGCCGATGATCGGAATTCTGTCATGGTTGAAGGTGGGCTATACAGGGGAGCCGCTGGGCAAGCCTTAACTGTGGCAACGTTAACCCCACCTTTTTCAGACACCCTTTCTGAAGATGTCGGCCTGAAGGGAGCCCATTTCCTTACACGTTGGACCCATGAAATTGATACGGATTCAGAATTTTCACTCCAATTTTTCTATGACCGTGTAGAACGAGATGAGGCTATTCAAGATTATACGTTAGATACTTTTTCTATTGATGTTCAACATCGATTTCCCATCTTCTTTGGGCAGGAAATAACGTGGGGTGGGGAGTATCGATACTGGCTTGATCGTTTTAAGGGAAGCTTGACCATTCAACCATCTGAGCAGTCGCGTTCATTTAATTTGGTGAGTGGATTTCTTCAAGATGAAATTAGTCTGATTCCTGATGAATTCGTTGTGACGCTAGGTACGAAAATTTCTCATAATGATTTTACGGGTTTGGAGTATCAACCTAGTGGGCGGTTTCTCTGGAGACCTCGTTCCGATTTTACTCTTTGGGGGGCGGTATCGCGGGCTGTGGTGATTCCGCCACGCTTGCTAGATGATGGAGTCATTACCTTGACGACGGCGTTAGGTCCTGTGGCAGTAGAAGATAACCAGCAGGCCAAACCCGAAGTCCTACATGCGTATGAATTGGGCGTCCGTACTCAACCAGTAGAGTACGTTTCTCTTGATGTCACCGGGTTTTTCATGGATTATGATCGTTTAGTCGGAAATCAATTACAGTCTGTTCCGCCGGCATCCACACTTCCTACCTTAATTCGAACGAATAATCACGAGGCAAAAAACTATGGTGTGGAAGTGGGTGCCAATGTTGAGCCATGGACATGGTGGAAGGTACGAGGAGCGTATACGTATTTAAAAATGGACATTAAGAATGAGCAAGCTGCGCAATTCACGGAAAAAGCCAGTCCGGTACATCATGTGTCGGTACGGTCTCAAGTGTCGTTGCCGTACCAGATAGAGTTTGACTCTTGGTTGCGTTATACAGACAAACTGCCTGCACTGTCTGTTGCCGATTACGTGGAACTCGATCTTCGATTAGGATGGAAACCAATGGCCAACCTTGACATTTCTTTGATCGGGCAAAATTTATTGCACTCCCATCACGATGAATTCTCAGATACGATCTTAGGAACGCAACGAACGGGAATGCAACGGAGTTTTGTTGGACGAATCACTTGGACGTTTTAGTCTTCACCAACCGTTGTCATCTCCTGTTAAGTTTTTTGCGACTTGAAAACCATAAAATACGAAAATGACTCGGTGGGGCCAATGCGTGGAGTGGTTAGACGCAAAGAAAGAGGGCGAAGGCCCTTGGCAGCTGTAGTGGACCCGTTTTACCCATGGATTTGCCCGGACACAATCAAGACATTGACACTTCCCCAAAATGGCTTACCTTCTTTACCTTCGTTTTGATCTCTTGCCCAGGCCTGCGCTTCTTCAGCTGCTAAGAAGTGTTGGTTGATCGCAAATTTTTCTAGCTCATCCATTTTCGTTAAGAACCTAAAAAGGCCAATATCGCGTGTCTGGAGAGGGAGAATATCGATGGTGATCGATCGTAACCCAACACTTGAAAATTGTCCGTATAAGTGCTGTGCGGAATAACCATTAGCCAGATAATGTTGAATGCGAACTTGAGAGAGGGTTTGAGCAATATCTGGTTGAGTGCTGGACATAGACAAACTATTCCAATCTGTTTCGGCAATGACAATCCATCCATGCGGTTTGGTGACTCGGGCCATTTCAGCCAAGACAGACATGCCATCAGAGAGATGCATGAACATTCGCTCACTTCGACATCCATCAAAAAATACGCTTGGAAAAGGAAGGGCCGATGCTTTTGCTTGCAGGTGATACGTAAATGGATGTAAATCAAATTCATGAATTCGTGTATTGGCTTGCTGAACCATTTCCAGATCGAGATCAACTCCTGTAACGGTTCCTGTTGGTTGAACCTGTCGAGCCAATTCACAAGTATCTATGCCGACCCCACACCCCACATCTAAAACGTTGTAGCCGGGTGTTACATTGAGCCGTTGATAGCTTTGTTCCTTAACTGGAGTAAAAAGTTCTGCCGCAATCTGAAGGTATTCAGGGTTCACATACCCTAATGTTTGTGGGCAACTTGTCGGAGAAATAGTTGGCATGATTAGAGTCCGTATTCTGAGATGACTGTCGTTGTACTGAGTGTCACTAATTCTTGTAAAAGATCGTGCACTAGGCGAGTACCATCCACCACAAATGAATCGAAGGCGACAAAGCGTTTTATCGGTTAACCTGAGGAAATCCTAAATATTGTTGGTGTAGAAAGAGAATAAGACTGAGAAATATGAATGCCAAGTAGTTAAAGTACTGAACGGTTTGTTGTAACTGGATTATTGTTCAGTGGTTTTTGGAGCTAGAAGAACAAGGTCGGACTTAAGAGAATCGAAAAATAACCGAAATGGTTCCATCTGACCTTTAGAGTAGAAGGCAACAGACAATTGAGATTGCCCACACAATTGATAGATATCCACAAGCAGCAACTAGCATTTCAGGCCATGGGAAGCTGTCATTCTGTAGATGAGGTTATATGAAAACTTTATGAGCCAGCAATCATTAGTTGAAAATTTTTTGAGATACTTTAAGGTCGTTTACGCATGCACACCTGACTTGGAAGCGACCGCCCACCGCATCCGCTATCAAGTGTATTGTGAAGAATTCGGGTTTGAAAATCCTCTTGATTGCCTTGACGGATATGAACGCGATGAGATGGATGTATGCGCTGAACAAGCTCTGTTGATTTATGTGCCGACTGGAGACGCTATTGGTTGTACGCGGTTGATTGGATCGCGAGGATTGCCTTCTTCTGGCGTTTTCCCTTTTGAACAGCATTGCGCGGAGACACTGGATCAAGAGCAGTTTGATCTCCGGAAAATTACGAGAACGGCCATAGGGGAATTTTCCCGGCTTGCTGTTCTTTCAAAATATCGTCGTCGGAAAACCGATGAACGACGTCCGATTAGCATGCCAGATGAGGATTCAGATTCTCTGGGACAACGTAGTTCCTATCCCCTGATCCCACTGGGACTTTTTGTCTGTACTCTTTCAATGCTCGTACTTTCAAAATTGGATTATGGGGTTGCGATGATGGAGCCTCGTCTCGCACGAAAATTACGGTGGAATGGAATACGGTTTACGCAAATTGGGCCGGTCGTAGATTTTCGAGGAAAACGGGCCCCTTATTATATTACGAGAGCAACGATTCTGGAGGATCTATCTTTTGAGGTCGAACAATTGCGGAACGAGTTAACCCGTCAACTTCTTGAGAGTCGTAAAGACGTTGTCCTGGAGAACGCGTGAATAAGATATGCGGTGAAGCAAGGTAGCAAGGTGGAGAAGGAGAGGAGTATTGGCAAAGGTCAGACTTGATCTGGTGTGGAGGGAGAGAGCGGAAAAAAATCAGGTTTGCCAAATGGGAAGCTTTCCATATAAAGCGAGGTTGACGGAAAGGCAAAGCTTGCTCCATGCCCTTCAACGATGTCTTTGATTTTATAGGCTAAATGTTCTTTAATGGCAAGCCATTCTCCCCAAACGGTTGTTTTCGTAAAACAGTATAAGAGAATATCCACACTCGATGCGCCAAAAGAGTCTAGATAGACGAAGGTCTTAGTTTTTTCAGGATCGGTTTCAAAGTCAGGGTTGTTGTGGAGATAGTCTCGAATGTCCTTGATGATGCTTCCGAGTTGTTCCTTAGTTGTTCGATATTCCACACCAATACTCCAATAAATGCGCCGTTGGGTCATGCGAGAAAAATTGATGAGTGCTTCACTTGCAAGTTTAGAATTTGGAATGGTCACGAGTGCCTTATTAAATTGACGAACTTTGGTAGCCCTGAACCCGATTTCTTCCACGTTGCCTTCCACATCAGGCGTTTTAATCCAGTTGCCTTTTTCAAATATCCGATCTAAAAAAATGGCCAATCCGGCGAACATATTCTTAATGAGGTCTTGAGCCCCGAGGGCGACTGCCATTCCCACCAAACCCAAACTACCCAACACAGCCGCGACATTAAAGCCCCATTCTTGGAAGACAGCTGCCATCCCTAAGCATACGACGACCGCCTTTGTTATTTTCACGAAAAACCCTTTAACGGTTTCGTGCATACTGATACTGCCAAAGAGTCCGATCGCGCGATCAAACAAACTTGAAAGGGGATCAATTATGCGAAAGATAGCCCAAAAGAGCGTCAGGGCGATTAAAGACCGGACTGTTTGAGCAAGTAGGTAGGTCAATGTGTCCGAAAGTATGACATATTGGCCAGCGACGTAGAGCCCGATAACGACAAACGCGAATTCCAAAGGTTTTTCGATGGCCATGAGGATTTCATCGTCAAGGTTGGTTTCGGTTTTTCGGACCATCAATTTGAGTGATTTGATCGTAGTCTGAAAAAACAGTCTTCGAGCAAATACGAAAACTAAGAAAATTCCGACGGCAATAAAAATGTCTCGTAAGCTGGTTCCGAAAATCCCTACATCCCAGACTTTATGTACTTCTTGCCAAAATCCTTTAATCATACAATGAGGTTCTCTCGTCAGGGTATGATGGATTGTGCTGGGTCTGAACGAGGCGACGTAAAACTGGTGCTATCAATGGGGTTTGATTAGTTTCGAGGCAAATCATCGTTGAAGTTCCTTGCGAAATTTACCAAAGGTTTGGCGTTTGGCTTTACTCACCGTGGGATAGTGTAAGTCAAGACTTTCCAGTGTTTTCGTCATGATTTCGGCAACGCACATGCGCATAAATGGCTTATTGTCTGCGGGAATGGCATACCATGGAGCCCACGATCGGGAGGTAGCATTGACTGCAGATTCATAAGCGGTCATGTATTGGTTCCAGAGCTTTCGTTCTTCGAGGTCCTGTTGGGAAAACTTCCAATGTTTTTCAGGTTCAGTTAACCGTGAGAGTAGTCTTTGCCGTTGTTCGTCTTTGGAAACATTGAGCCAAAATTTTAAAATAATGGTTCCATTGTGGGCGAGATGGCGCTCGTGATTACGGATTGATTCGTAGCGTTCTTCCCATATGTGAGGGCTGATGGGCATGGGGAGCTTCTGATTCTTGAGGTATTCAGGGTGCACAGGAACGACTAACACCTCTTCATAGTAACTTCGATTAAAAATGCCGATCCGGCCGCGTTCGGGAAGACGACAGGCTGTACGCCATAAAAAATCATGGTCCAATTCGTGATGCGAGGGTTGCTTGAAAGAGAAGACTTGGCAGCCAGTAGGATTGATGCCCTGCATTACTGCGCGTATCGTGCCGTCTTTTCCAGCTGCATCCATGGCTTGGAAAATGAGTAATACGGCAAAACGATCATGGGCATACAGACGACGTTGTAATTCATCAAAAGTCTTAATAGACTTTTGTAAGCGCTTTTCACAAAGTTTTTTGCTGGGAGCCGATTTGGGAGGTCGGGTAGAAGCTCGTTCAGAACGAAAAGACTCATCAGCAGGAATTAAATACGGGTGAGGAATGGCGTTAAACATTGCTGCCCTGCGCGAAGCGATTGTTTGAGGAAGGAGGACATCGAAGCGCAATGTCCTCCTTCTCAATAGTATTAATTCGTCAGAATAAACGTGATCTTCATGTCGACGCGATATTCAACAATTTTCCCTTTTGCGATTTTGACAGATTGGTCTTTAATCCACGCGCCGGTCACATTCTTTAATGTCTTATTTGCACGTTTAATGCCTTGGGCAATAGCATCATCAAAGCTTTTGGGTGAACTGGAAATAATTTCTGTAACACGGGCAATGGCCATCTGAACCTCCTTGGTAGTTAGAAAATGAGGGGTACTCACGAATGGATTAAACGACGGGGTCTTCTCCTGCCTTCGAGCCCGAGGGGGTTGGACACGAGTGGCTTGTTGAGTTTTAAGACGAATGTTTCATAGTTACGAAGAGCTTGCAGGGTAATTCGGCAAAGAAAGGGTAAAAGAAATCACTCCATTCGTCAATCACTCCGTGAGGAAAAATTTTGACAGAGGAAAATATTGCCGATATCAAATGACCAAAATATCTTGATGAGAGGAGAATGTTGGAAGAAGGCGGCGAGAGGGATATGGCATGGTTGAGAGTTTTCTTCTGGACACCAGCGAAGATTATGCTAGGATTCATATGGATATGAGGAAGGCGAGAATAAAGGAGGAATTACGATGAAAAAATGTGTTATGGGTTTAGGACTGTTCACTTTGGCTATGACATTCATAGGCTGTGCCACGCACTCATCAGAAACCATCTCAGAAACCAACACGCAGCAAGCGGATATTGGATTAGGGATCGTGGAAGGCACCAAAGGCTATCAACGATTGCAGGAAGATCTCATGATGAAGAATGGTGTCGTGAGATCAGTTCGGGGCCAAGTCCATCGTATTGAAGGTGCAGCTTATCTGGTGTATACGGAAAATATGAGTGAAGTTCGGCTTCCTTTTGATGAAAATACCAAAATTGATCGTCCAGCTCATAAAGGAGATTGGATAGATGCCTATGTCAATGAAGCTGGCCGTGCGATTGTTATTAGAAATGTCGATGATCAAATTGTTCTAGAGTAAGTCTACCCGTTCTCTCCCCGCCCCCCTTCATTTCCCACTTTTCAATGACTCGTGGTCGTGCTGCGAATTTTACGGGAGTCGCTTCTGTTTCATCAGTCCTAATAGGTTTTCAATTGAATGACGATATGTCAAACGTGATTTAGCTACTGTTTTGGTTGAGCCAAGTCGGGCTTCTAGGGCGTTTACAAAAAGTCTTACACATCGTGGGTAGAATCTGGTTTAGGGACTTCGACTTCCATTCCTGGAAACTCATCACGCAGTGTCATAGCAAAAGCCAAGGATTGTCGTTCCTCTCCATGTACCACAAATACCTTTTGTGGGAGTGGCGTAATGGCACGAACATACGACAGTAAATCGTTGCGATCGGCATGTGCAGAAAACCCATTCAGTCGAATAACCTGCGCGCGTCGCCTCATTGGTTTGCCAAAAATTGGGACGGTATCCCATTCCTCGACGAGTTTCCGTCCCAGAGTGTGCTCCGCTTGAAAACCCACGATGACAATCATGTTGGCTTCGTCTTCAATGGCATGCTTGAGGTGATGAACCACACGCCCACCTTCGCACATGCCTGAAGCAGAAACGATAACACAGGGTCCCTTTCGTCGATTTAATGCTTTGCTGTCTTTGGCTGTTGAGACAAATTTAATATATTTCGCGGCAAATACATCACCCGTCGAAGTGAAGGTTCGATAGGTGTCTTCGTCATAACATTCCGGGTGCTTGCGAAAGACTTTAGTGGCTTTCAGGGCCAAAGGAGAATCAATGAAAATGGGAATAGGGTCCACTTCTCCATTTATGACTAACTGTTTGATACGCATAATGATATCTTGAGTGCGGCCCACCGAAAAGGCTGGAACGATAATTTTACTTTTGTGTTGGATGGCATGTTGGACGAGCTGTTTTGACAAATCCTTTCGACGATCTTCCTCATCACGGTGGAGACGGTCGCCATAGGTCGATTCAATAATCAAGACATCACATGGTGGTGGTGGATGGGGGTCACGAAGAATGGGCATATTGGCACGACCCAAATCACCAGAAAAAAGAAGGGATGTTGAATTGCCTCGATTTCGGTGTTGGAGCCAAATTGCTGAGGATCCAATAATATGGCCCGCATCATGAAATCTTGTTGTGACATTGGCGGCAAGAGAGACTGGCTGTACATAAGCGGCACTCTGAAATTGTTTGACAATTTGTTGTGCATGATCCCTTGTGTATATGGGACTCACACATTTTCGTCCTCGACGCCGTTCAATTTTATTGACGTACCGGCAATCATTTTCTTGGATGCGGGCTGAATCGGCCAGCAAAATTTCCGTTAAATCGGCAGTAGCGCTGGTCATATGCACGTCGCCTCGAAACCCGTCTTTGGCCAACACGGGGAGGGCGCCAGAATGATCGATGTGAGCGTGAGAAAGGCACACCGCATCGACGGATTGTGGGTCGAACCCTAAATGTTGATTGCGTTCTCGTGTGTGATCACGTCGTCCTTGAAACATTCCACAATCAAGGAGGACTCTTGTTTTGCCAGCATCAACGACATGCCGGCTTCCTGTGACAGATCGAGCGGCTCCGTGAAAAGAAATTTTCATGAGTCAGTCCCTTCTTGATGTTCTTGCACGATAATTTCCCATGCTTCTGCAGCAGTTTCGGCATAATGAAATAATGACAAATCCTTTGGACTAATGAGCCCAAATTCGACAAACTTTTTCCAATTGATCAAGTCCTCCCAATAGTCTTTTCCCATTAACACCACAGACAGTCCCTTGACCTTTCCTGTTTGAATAAGTGTGAGGGTTTCAAATAATTCGTCCATGGTACCGAATCCACCTGGGAAGACGACCAGGGCTTTCGCTCGGTTTAGGAAATGCATTTTGCGAAGGGCAAAATACCGAAACTGGAAACAGAGGCTTGGAGTAATATACGGATTCGGATTTTGCTCAAAAGGTAGCGCAATGTTCAATCCAATAGATTTAGCTCCCACATCCGCCGCGCCGCGATTTCCGGCTTCCATAATGCCTGGTCCCCCGCCAGTCACGACCACATATTCACAGTGGCCATCTATTTGGCAAGCGGAAGATACAAGACGGCCAAATTCGCGCGCTTCATCATAGTAGGGTGCTAAGGCCATTTGATTTTTTGCAATAGCGGCGGCCTGTTGTTTGTCAGCATCATTCGGTGATTGTACTAATGCCTCTTCAGCTGTAGCGAGTTGTGCTTGCGCGGATTGAGGTTCAAGAAGACGGGCACTGCCAAAGACCACAATGGTGGATTCGATGCCCTCATCTTGTTGGATCAGTTCCGGTTTAAACCATTCCAGTTGAAGACGAACCGCACGCAGTTCGTCCCGTTGTAGAAATTCCGAATCCGAGTCCGCTCGCCGGTATGCAGCCGATGAAGAAACAGGAGAAGATGGTTGTAGAGGATTTGTCATAGAAATGCAGGAAGCATGTAAGAGGGGAGCCAGAGAATTATAATGATCTCCTTCCAGAATAGGAACAGTTGAAGGCGCAATTAGGGAAAATTTCAGAGATTGAGACTGTTGATTATTTCACTTTTACCGTAAATATCTGTCTAAGAGGAGACAGACATCACTAGCCTGAGGGAAGTTCAAAGAATCCTGCTTTGAGTTTTTTCGAAGGGTTCGTCCTGTCCTGTCATGAGTGGAGCCGTTGGGAAGCCCGAAAATAGTCCAATGGGTATCGCAAGGCATGCTACTTATTAGACGAGGGGAGCGTTCTGCCTGTACTTGCCATGGTGGCAAGAGGAGAATGTCGCTGGGGGCAGTTTTCCCTATTCCTGGATTGTGGTATTGGCTAGGTCTGAAGACTAGTGAAGTTTGGCGAACCTCGTTACAATCCTGGAGATGACGATATTTGAAAACATTCTTGTTTGGATGCATCTCATCGCAGCGACCTTTTGGGTGGGAGGTATGCTATTCCTATCTCTCGTCGCCGTCCCCCTGCTCAAAAAATCATCAGATCCCGTTTTCGCGCAACGTGGGTTTATAAATCTGGCCCGCCGCTTCCGAACATTAGTGTGGATTGCTCTGTCACTTCTGGTCATCACAGGAACCATTCTCCTTCCCAATCATGTAAATCTCTCCGTCTCACTTGGAGAATGGCCGACGATTGTTCTTCTCAAGTTAAGCCTCGTCCTTTTGCTTATCGTTATGTCTGTTGCTCACGATCAAATCATCGCTCCGAAAGTACGAACCCTCAAACAGAAGTCAGCTTCTGAATTGGTTGTTATGGAAAAGATTCTTCTCTTTTTCTCTCCTGTTGTTGGTCGCCTCACTCTCCTTTTGGGGTTGGCCATTCTCTGGGCCGCTGTCTTGATGGTCCGATCCTAAGTTTCCTGTCTTTTCGGCCTTTCCGTTTACATATCCGTTTCACAAATCATTGTCTCAGTACTGAACAGTCTTGAATGCAAATAGGGGGGGCGAATATTTTTTGATGCCCGATGCGGTGATCGGCAGGAATATATCAAAAAGGGGTGAATCAAAGTTCCATTGTCTGTGCGAAATTTAGAGCAAGAATTGTAAGAACTCTTAGACATCGTTAAAAAATACCAAATGGATACACATTCGTATCTGTTTAGATATCTCCTTGTCTTTTTATCAAGATACCCCCAATAGAGTTTTTATCCTTTGGTTTTTAATATTCTTCTTGAAAATTCACAGGTTGAGTCGTGACCTGACTGGTGATATTGCGATGGTCTTCCTTTTGCATTTAGCAAGAGAAGATCTCATCCCCCATATGAGTTTCACCATTTCTTTTTTTCACTACAAGGAGGTTTGTTATGTCGAGTGTCACTAATGTAAAACCCTGCGGCCATGCTCGTGCGTATCATTACGTTGAGGGAGAAGGCTACTGTGAAAAGCCAGAGCAGCCGAATGGATGTCCCATGGATGGAGGAGGAGGCCAGCAAGACCCAGAACGTGCGTTTCGATTTTGCCGCATGTTTTCTAAAGGAACCAAAGTGCCAAGTGATGCCGCCTTGATCGCGCTGGGCCAAGCCATGGAAGATCCAGGCAATGCTCCAGCAGGCGATTCTCAGCTTTCTGGCGGATTCACGTATCTCGGCCAATTCATCGATCATGATATGACGGCGGATAAGACGGCCGGACTTCCAACAGGTTCAATTGACACAGCGGATATGGAACAAGGTCGTTCGCCCAGTCTTGATTTAGATAGCGTATACGGGAGAGGACCAGATGATTCTCCAGAGCTGTATGAAGCTGACAAACTTCATCTGAAAATTGGACAAACAACCGGTCGGTCAGATTTCGGGGTGACCGACTCGTTCCCCAATGATCTGCCACGAGATCCAGGGAGTAGAGAGGCAATCATCGGAGATCATCGCAATGACGAAAACCTTGCGGTGGCCCAAATCCATCTCGCTTTTTTGAAATTTCACAATAAAGTTGCAGATCAAGTGGTGCTCACTGGTGCTACGGATCCGTTTATGGAAACACGAAAGATTGTCACCCAGCATTATCAATCGATTGTGTTGCATCACTTTGTGCCATGGTTGGCAGATGAAGATGTGCGAGAAGACGTTCGTGTGAATGGGCGTAAATTTTATAACCCCGATGGCCTTCCCGATGGAGAAAAATTCCCATGTATGCCCATCGAATTTTCGGTGGGGGCCTATCGATTTGGACATAGTCTCGTCCGCAATCAATATGAGTGGAATCGAGTGTTTAACTCCTCGAGTATTCCCGCCACGCTTGGGTTGCTCTTTGAATTTTCAAAATTATCTGGCAATCTTGGTGGGTCTCCAACGTTACCTAGTGATTGGATCGTTGATTGGACGCGGTTATTTGATTTTTCGGACATTCCTGGAGTCTCAAATCATCCGGAATCCAATAAAACACGGCTCATAGACACGCAACTGGCGCTTAAGCTTGGAGATCTGCCGGAATTTCAAGGTGACCCTGAGCCACACAAAAAAGCCTTGGCCGTAAGGAACCTCTTGCGTGGGCGTCTTGTTGGTTTGCCAACGGGGCAGGAATTGGCGGCCCAAATGGGCGTCACACCGCTGACTCCTGAGGAGCTTGCAGCAGGGCCACATGGGACGGTCCTTCGTGCCAATGGCCTGCATCTCGACACGCCTCTTTTTTATTACGTCTTACGAGAGGCAAAAGTGCAACAGGGTGGACAACGGCTTGGGCAGGTTGGCAGCCGAATCCTCGTGGAAACGTTCCATGGATTAATTGAAGGCAGTCAATTCTCAATTCTCAAAGAGAATAATTGGAAGCCAAGCTTACACCCAACAAATGCCATGTTCTACACCATGGGTGACATGCTGGCCTTTGTGGGTGATCTGAACCCGATCGGCGCATAAAAGCTTGCCACAGCCCCCAACTTTGCTAATCCCTCCAGCGTCGTGCAGGTTCCGACCTGGTAGGGTGGCAGGGGGGGCTTAAAATGGAGAGAGACATTGTCAGATTAGGAATTTAGGAGAATTGTCTAGTAGAGTTTTTGAAAAGCTACCTCACTGAATTAAAACATAACATTGGTATTTGGAGAATCAGTAGTGAATGAATCTTTAGATGGGAGACCAAAGACATGATTAGATTGCTCTTAACTTTATTTGTACTATTTTTCACCTCAGGGTGCGCCTCGTCACTCCATGAATTTCATAATAGGGCAGTTGTCGAGGATAATATTAGTGAGGCCGTTGGCACCCTTTCCTTAAATGCACAAAGAAGAACAGTAATAGTTGGCTTAAACGGCGATAGCCTAGGGAAGTTCTGTGCCGAACCACCTCCGGATGTAGCTGAAAGTGTGACGACTGATCTTGAGGCAAAGTTAAAGGCAAATATAGATAAAATTCAGACGGAGTTAGAAGGGGGAATTAAGGATAGCCTAATAACACAAATTACTGTTCTTGCAGAAAGAACCGCTATTCTCGATGTATTTCGTACGGGAACGTATGCGTTGTGTCAGTACCATTTAAATGGGGCTATTGCCGATGAAAACATGCAAGGGGCATTTCAAAAGTTAACGACGGAGGTTTTAGCTAAATTCAAAACGCAGGAGTAATTGAGGTACCAGGAGATAGGCTTCAACTAATAATTTTGATTTTCTTTGCTACCCTACCATATTCCGAGGAGATAAACTTTTTGAGAAACTGTTGCTCTCAATAGAACCTGACTAAATGGTGTTTCTTGAATAAGAGCTTCTTAATTTAGAAGCGCTACCTTTGGTTTTTTCAAAAAGGCAGAAGAGGCTTGTAACCTCTTCTGCCTTAGTTTTCTAGATGTATGGATTTTTCGTTAGAAGCGGCTTTGGCGTTTGTCGCCAAATCCTCCTCCGCCGCCGCCTGTGCGTGGGGCTTGTGGTCTGGCTTCATTGACGGTCAAGGTGCGGCCACCAAATTCCGTAGAGTTCAAGGCTTCAATGGCTGCTGTGGCTTCTTCTTGTGAAGACATTTCCACAAATCCGAATCCGCGCGATTGTCCCGTAAATTTGTCGCTAATAACGTTGGCTGATTCTACGGTCCCATGTGCCGCGAACAATTCAGTCAACTCATCTTGGGTTGCTGAATACGGCAATCCCCCTACATACAGTTTTGAACCCATGGGGTTCCTCCTTTTGAAAAATGATATTGCTTTTGGCTCGAGATACTTTAACCATTGGGAAGGAATAGGCCGCGGGCGCGAATTTGAGGCGACTGAGGTCAGACACTTTCCAAGGAACTCTCGGGCAAAAGAACACCGGTTACGGACTTTAGTGATTGAATAGCTCAGGGCCAAGTCCCTAGCCCTGCATTAGAAAAATGCTAGCATACCCCTCTTGAAAAAGATAGAAATGCAATGTGGAGTTTTACGACATATTCGTTGTTGCTTTTTGGCTGGGGGGATTAAATATCGTAAAAACTTAGTTGTTTTATAACCGCATTTTACAATTCCGAAAATTTTGATAGGCAAGATTTTTGCTCTTAATTCTTATGCTAGAAAGAGATATAATGAAATAAAGAATTTTGAGTCTCGTGAGGAAGTTACGAATGTTCAGTCAAGCAATTCCAAAAATATTAATTGTTACCCTGGTGGGGGTAATGGTGTGTTGGGGACCAGGAATTTTGGCCAAGCCCTCGCCCAGTCAAATTTCCCACCTGCAAATTCCTATCTTGGGTACATCTCTGAATAACCACCATCTACCCATGGGTCTTGTCTCGAACATTGTGATCGACTTATTTAAACGGCGAGATCAGGATGGCTTACGAATACAATTTCATACTGAACCTGGCCAGTTTTCATTGTTGGCGAGAAAATCTATTCATCAGGCGATCACACGAGCCTTACAAGCCGCAAACCTTCCAGTCGATTCCTGGACTATCCAACTCAAATTTCCGTACGCGGGATTAACCATGTATGGAGAAAGTCTTTCAGCGATGGTGGCCTTGAGTGTGGTGTCGATGGCCAAGGGGGAACCACTGTTGGAAGGGCGGACGTTGACGGGAACGATTACCGATCAAGGGCAGATTGGAGCCGTGGGTGGATTACAACTTAAAATCTTGGCTGCCTACCATCAACACTTTCAGCGAGTGTTCGTTCCCAGTGTCTATGATGAACGTGATGGCGATTGGCGCACACCGTTTCTTATGCACGTCTCGCCCGTCAGCACACTTGAAGAGGCCTATTGGGGCCTCACGGGTCATCAATTGATTGCTAGGCCTTAAATTCCTCCGTTTTGTTTAATGGTTAGAATCCACGTAAATTCTCAATGGGAAATTTTAGGTTTTTGCCTAGGATTCGTTTAAGGATACGGGTCATGGTGTCTACATCGTTATCAAACGATCCATGGCCCAATGGTATTTCCTGAAGCCCATCGGACACATGTGTTCCAGAATGTTCTTTCGGTTTGTTGCGTGATCCCCAAAAATTCTGCCACTCGGTAACGGTATCATGTAAATCGGGATGCCACGTGTCCTTGGCTTTGGCATCCCAGGCATTCGCCATCCCCAGTAACGGGGTCTTGTGATAGTCTTCCAATGCGCGACTCACCAGGTAGAGCAAGGATTTACCATAGGGGCCAACGGTATCAGCCTGCTCCCGAGCGTCATCCAGTATTTCAATCTTAAGGTCAGATTTTCGTAAGACACCTCTGGCTTCGATGGCTGGCTTATAGTGATTAAGGGCAAATCGGACAGTGCATGCAGGGGCTAGTAATGTGCAGGAATCTGCACGCATTTTCCGATCAACGAGAATATCAAGAAAGTATCCCAGCAGAATTGAGCCGGCCGAATGGCCCACGAGATGGAGTTCCATGTTGGGGTGTTGAGCTTTGAGGCTCAGAAGGTTATCCGCTACAATGCCTAAGGTAGGAGTTTGGAGTTTAGCCGCTAACCGGGCATTCTGTTTCATTTCCGACCAGACGGCTTTCACCAAAAGATTTTGGCAGGCAGCTTCAATGGCACGGTCTTTTGCCTCTTTGGCGGTACTTTTGACGCTTTCCCAAATATCCTTCCACGCGCCTTGCGGCTGAATCCCCGTGAGAGTATCACCTGTGATATTGACCAAACTCTCTAGAAAGCCCGTCCGCCAACTAAAAAAAATGGGGTACAGATCATTGGCTTTAAAATAGGGGGCCAAAATTCGAATTCGAGCAAACGAGGCTTCTTCTGAATTCAATCCACCATGGGCATATAAGACGATTTTCTTTCCCCCCTTCCCTAACCAGGAGCGGGGGTTTGCCATGACGACATCTTGTAAGGAGGACAGCGCGGATTCACGAATGAGACTGCGATTTAAGACGGTCCCGTTATTCCCCAGAACAATGGAATGATCGTAGGCGGTATCTAAGTCCCATGGTTCCACCTTCCGATGTGTCTGGTCAGATGGTGTGGCCTTACTGTTGAACAGGCCAAATAATTGGGCAGGTTCATTTGATGAGGCCACCAATGATTTTGGAGTTTGATAGCGACGGGATTTCCCGCCCACCATTGGTGCACCTAAGACGGCGACCCAGGCGTCCATGCTGTGCTTAATCCAGTCGGGATAGGTCAAAATGGCAAACCCTTTTGTGCCCCATGATGGCCCCCAGGAGTTCTGAACGATAAACCCCATCTCGGTATAGCCCACAAGGGCAAAGGCATGCCCGCCTTGCTCTCGGATTCTCTTGGGTAGTTCGATGCAGGCCATATCGCCGATGGTCGGCCATTGGTTGGCTTTGGGGAACCATCCTGCATGCACATTGGCGGACGCCAACAGTGCACCAACTTCGTACAAGGCCGACTGCATGTCGGTGATTGAATCCTTATTCACTCGATAATAGGCTCCGAGCGGGCAATTGGCGGCTTCATCATCCCAGCCAGGCTTCGGTGCGGTGAAGGCCACATTGCCATCGGTATCGCGATAGGGCCAGGTCGTTTCCAGGCAGACCCCATGACGATGCCAACCTTTCATGGCCCCTCGGCAACTTGAGCCTTCGTAGTCTTCACCTGGCCATTCGTCATAATGTTTGGCCAGATGATAGATCATCCGTTCGCTGACTTTTTTGGGGAGAGGTGTTTTAGTATCGAGTACTTGCCGCCATCGTAAATAGTTGATTACTGCGGATAACCCAAAGCCTGTGCAGGCGCCTTCTTTGCCCTGGTCTAATATGAGTTTTGCTTTTGCATAATTGACTAAATGATTCTGGATAAAAGTTTCGTCAGGAAAATGGGGTGGTAAAGATCGTAGGCGAGGTTGGTATTCTCGATCTCGCAAATCAATTCGGTCTGGTCGGGCGTCAAAGATTTTTCCTTTTACTGTAACCTTCGGCATCGTTCATCCTCCTGACGAATGATCATGTGCTAAAAAACGTGTGGTGCGTGCAGATTGACCTTTTGACTTTATAGGCAGTGCTATTCTAATGCAGTTGTTCAATTGAATCAAAACGAAAGTGGGGGAGTAGAGATGACATGAGGTGTGGAGAAGATCAGGAAAAAGTTGAGGGTTATTCGTCTGGTGGATTGGACAGGTGATGCACTTGTTGCTCAAGTTCTTCAATACGTTCTAGTAAGCTCAGTGCGACGCTGACTCCTTGCCAATTGATCCCAAGGTCGTGATGCAATCGAAGGCCCTGTTGTAAGCGGTCAAAGGCATCCAGTGGAAAAAGAACCGATCCCTGAGAGTCGGGTTCAGGGAGTTGAATAATTTCCCATCGTAAGCAGACTTCTAACATATCATCGCCAATGCCTAAGCGAGCACAGACCTCTTCTCGACGCATCAGGCCTTTGGTGATGATTTCTGCAGTGACTTGTTCTGGTGTGGGCGGGATTTCGTCATTCATGGGTACCCTCTCGAAGCAAAGACGAACGCGGATTGGGATGATCGAATGATGCGAACTGTTCATACAGTTGGTGTTCTTCGGGAGACAAGTCTTTGGGTATGACAATATTCAATACGACAAATTGATCGCCATGCCCCCCTTTTCGTTGGGGAAGCCCTTTCCCCTTTAAACGCATGCGTTGTTGTGGTTGACTCCCTGGAGGAATTTTGAGACGCACGGGGCCGGATAGAGTTGGGACTTCTACGTCAGTACCTAAGACCGCTTCCCATGGCCACAACGGAAGGGTGACTACAATATCTGCATTTTTTCGTTGAAACACAGGGTGGGGAGCGATGCGGACATGAAAAAATAAATCTCCAGGTGGGCCTCCCCCGCGACCTTGTTCGCCCTTACCTTTCACGCGCAGGCGTTCGCCGTTACGCACCCCACCGGGTATGCGGACTTCAATTGGTCGGGGTCTACCCGTCGCATCGGGTAAGTTCAAGGTGCGGCTGGTGCCCGTGAATGCTTCTCGAAGGGAAACTGGAAGATCCGTTTCTAGATCCGCCCCGGCCATGGCGAAGCCTCTGAAGGATGAACCTTGCCCCCCCCCACGGAACATGCTTTCAAAGGCATCATTGAAATCACCGCCACCTGATCCGAAGGGTGAGTGCGGATGTCGACCCGATTGGCCTCTTCCAGCTTGTTGCCGCGCCTGTTCATAGGCCTCGGCCTCTTTCCAATTCGGTCCGTATTGATCGTATTTCCTTCTGTTTCCTTCATCGCCCAAGACTTCATAGGCATCGTTGAGTTCTTGAAATTTCTTTTCCATCGAGGCTTTCTTTTCGCCTGGATGTAAGTCCGGATGGTATTTTCGCGCAAGCCGTCGATATGCTTTCTTGAGTTCCTTTTGGTCAGCTGTCTTTGAAACGCCTAAGATGCTGTAATAATCTTGGGTTGGGTTTGCCATATAGGTTCCAAGGGTTTAAATGTATCTCAGGATGTCATGATAGCGAAATATCATGGGATGATGAAATAGTCTTCACGCTATTGAAATGGTTGCCATTATCCTTACAGAAGATCCATGAGAAATAAAGTGATGAGTACAAGAAAAAGGGCACCTCTATTTTTATGAGGGAGAGGAAACATGGAGAACAGCCGCACCTTGGATCGTCCCCGCTTTGAGTTCTTGAAGCGCTATATTTGCATGTTCCAAAGGAAAGGCCGTGGTATGCGTGCGAATAGGTATGGCGGCAGCTTCGCGCAATAAATCCATCCAGTCCTGTCGAGTGTTGGCGGTCACACTTTGAAGCGTGCGTTCATGAAAGAGGTCCAGGGTATAGTCCAATGACGGAATTGGTGTCATGTAAATACCCGCCAAGGCCAGTGTCCCGCCTTTTTCTAAAGCCCGTAAGGCTGGTGAGACAAGTTCACCGGCTGGAGCAAACATTATGGCTGAATGGAGCATTTCGGGTGGCATGTCGGAGGCTTCACCAACCCAGACAGCTCCCAATTGCCGAGCTAAGTTTTGATGTTCTTCACGAAGTGACGAGACATAGACCTCGCAACCCCAATAGCGAGCAATTTGAATTGTGATGTGCGCCGAGGCGCCAAACCCATAGAGCCCGAGTCGTTGGCCCGGTTGCACCTGGCTGCATCGCAGGGCACGGTAGCCGATAATACCAGCACATAAGAGGGGAGCCGCTTCCTCGTCACTGAAGATGTCGGGAATAGGATAGGCGAAACGTTCGGATACCAAGGCATATTCAGCATAGCCGCCGTTCGCATGGTAACCGGTAAACATGACGTGTTCGCAAAGATTCTCTCGTCCACTTTGGCAGAATCGACCGGTTTGGCAAGTTGCCTGTAGCCAAGCAATGCCTACACGATCACCTTCTTTGAGCTGCGTGACTACAGATCCCAGCTGATCAACGATTCCCACAGTTTCATGCCCAGGAATGATGGGGCGTGTCACGGGCGGCAATTCCCCTTCGACGACATGCAAATCAGTGCGGCAAACCCCGCACACATGAACCTTCACTCGCACTTGTCCAGGACCCAGTTGGGGGATTGGGATGTCACAAATCTTCAGTGGACTCGTGGTGACATCGCCTTCGTGTTCGAGGAGCATAGCCTTCATGACATTTAGGGCAAAAATCAAAATTTCAGTGTTTGGTTATGGAACGATGAAACTTCCATTTTCTTTAAGTATGGTCAAAAGCCGATAATGAACGTCACAAAGATGGATATCAATGATCAAAAATGCATCCAAGTGAGATTATTGGGCTTCAATGAGTCGAATAGCATGTTCCGCGGCGGACAGGACTTCTGGATCGTCTTCTTTTTCCAGCAATTTGGCCAAGGGAGAGAGGAACGAAGAATCGCCGATCTTGCCAAGTTGAGTCATGGCCGCCCCGCGCTCATTGGCTTGCGCTTTGCTGGCGATAGTCCAAAGAGCTTCTTGTGCTTTAGGCGTGTGAAATACTCCTTGTCCCAGTTCCTGAATGATATTCAGTCTGGCGCGTTGTTGGACGATTGTCTGGTTTGCCCCTCGTGCCCCGGCTGCATTGACTGAATGGTGTTGGGTTAAGGGGCGAAGTAATACCTCAACCAACATGTCTTGTTCGCTGTGGCCCTGATGGATCTGACCCCAGATGAGGTCTCCCACAAAACAATAATAAGGATCTTCCTCCAGATTAGCGATGGCGTCCCAATACAGACTCTTAAGGGGAATCGTATTCGGTTGTGCTTCAAAGGAATGTGAAAAGATCTCTCCTACCTTCTCATGCATCAACTGCATCTGATAGTGGATCGCCGTTCCCTGTTCCAATACCTTAAACTGTCCGTTCGGTTTTTCCTCATACCGAATTCGGAGATTTGCATCATGCGGCTGGCTAGGGTGAAAGACCACCTGAAACCCCGCATCCTCCAGTTTGAGTTTCAAGGTCACTCCGACTTTGTAAGGCGGTGTTGGTGCATCCAACCAGGTTTGGACGGTACCGGTCACGAGGATGGTGTGGATGTCCTGTAATGACTTCTGATCTTCCTGGGATTGGGGGGACTCTTCCAGTGGGTCATCCATCGCGAAAACCGAACACGGCAGAGCCATTGTCAGCATCAACATGAGGAAAACGATAATCCAGCTACATGAATCCTTGGGGTGCGGAATTGCAGTCGATCGTGGTGTCCACTCTGAATCTTTCAAAGACGGAGGCGGCAAAGGGGAGCAGGAAACCAACCTGATCGGGATCGGTGAGTATACAAGATGAAGCATTTTCTGACCCATAAAGTTCATAGTGGTTAATATCTCGAAAGCTTAACTATCTTTACTAATCCCTGATCAAGGGTTATTTAACCCAGAAACCGCAGTTGGATCACGAAAGTCTGCATAAGCTCTTCACGCACCTAGGAAATTCAAACAAGCTCTCATCACCCAACAGGTGACCACGATTTTTTTGAATTCCCTATGCACGTAAATATCTTACACAGCTTTTTCGCACTCAACTGCCGTTTCTAGGTTTAATCATTCAAACATGGTATTTGAGCATTATGGTTTTCATTCTAGCTGGCTTTCTGTGAATAAAAGCAGGCATGGTTTCATCCTTGCGGAACAACTGAAAACTTAAGGCTAATCTTTTGCCGATGCTTCATCATAACGAATTCCTTAGACTGAATGAAGATGATGCCGAGGGGAGTGAGTGAGTAAAGCCTCAGGAAAACGGAGTCAAAATCGTTCCACCCGCCGACTTTGGAATATTGGACCAGGTTCCAAAATACGGACCCGTCGGAAAAAACGGTTCAGTTGGCTTCGAAGATTTCCATGGAAACTCTTTTGGGGAATTCTTGTTCTGTTTCTCCTGTTCGAAATCCTTACCCTTCCCATTGTCTCCATTTTCAGTCTAGAGACTAAAAATCCCAAAGAAACGGCGCTCATGCAGCAACGTACGAAAGAGGCTCGGGCGAAGGGTAAGAAACTGACCATTGATTATCGCTGGGTTTCGCTGACAAGTGTTCCCAGGCATGTTCGCAAGGCCGTATTGATTGCTGAAGATGCCAGGTTCTATAACCACACCGGAATCGACTGGCATGAAGTTGGGGAATCGTTTGAAACCAATTGGGAAAAAGGAAGGATTGTGAGAGGCGGGTCAACCATCACCCAACAGTTGGCCAAAAATCTCTATCTTTCCACTTCACGCGATCCAATCCGCAAATTCAAAGAAATCCTTATTGCGTGGATGTTAGAAGCAACATTAAGCAAGAAGCGCATTCTTGAGTTATACCTCAACATTATCGAATGGGGACGAGGAATATTCGGGATTGAAGCGGCGGCCCAACGTTACTTTCATAAATCCGCATCACAACTCACCAAGGTGGAAGGCGCAAGGTTGGCAGCTGTCATTCCCAGTCCGCTTCGATATAAGCCCACCGAACTCACCCCATTTTTAAAAAAGAAAAAAGACCTTATACTCCAACGCATGTCCCCCCGCTAATCCAGAAAATATACCCTTACACTTGGGGGTATGGTCCTTTTGTTTCGGCAAAAGGACCCAAAACCATTGACGCCC